>JALPQI010023649.1:0-12964 GCA_025490895.1 Thaumatotibia leucotreta
CTTTTATATTACAAAAAAAAACAGTTTATCGTAGTACCTATTTCAATCTCGTATAGAATAACTCCAATTATATATATTTGACATTATTGCAGTTTTCATTTCAAGACCCGAAAAAGACTCAAACTACTAAACTGAAAGTCTTGACATCTTAATTCTTTGTTTTTGCCAAACTATATGTCATATTAATTTTTCCTTAAGGCTGCGTTTCCACCAGAGATGTACGAGGATGTATTTCAATACAAATGACACCTCGACTCATTAATTGGCTTCGTTTGTATGGAAACACATCCTCGCACATCTCTGGTGGAAACGCAGCCTAAAATCCGGTTTCGGCGCGTCCCTTTGCCCGTCCCTATTCGCGGCATCTATTAGTATTTGCATTGCGCTGAAAGCAATCTGCAATGCAAACGCTTATGTAATACGACCGCCACAATAGAAATCCGTGCCGGTACTTTACCGAACCGGAAGTGGAAATAGTGTATTGTTTTAGTTCCGTAAGATAATTTTGTCGTACCAATCACAGTTACCGTGTGGTGACGGCAGTAAGAATACATTTGTCACCACCCCAACTCCTCCTGCGGGTGTCGTAAGAGTCGACTAAGGGATTGAAGTGTCACTGACCATTATTTGATAAAAGATTGATGATGGGCAGCAGCGTTATTATATTGGACACATTACTGTGATCGCCAATCCGCTTGAACAGCGTGGCGATTATGGGCATTTACCTCCTATTGCGTCTATTCGCATAGTTAATAGGAGAGGCCTACGTCCAGCAGTGGACTAACACAGGCTGATGATGATGATGATGAATCACAGTTCATCAATTTAATTCAATTCAATTAAATAACTTAAATGTATAAAAAAAACATTAATTACCACATTAATTTATCAGCCTCCGTAGCCTAGTTGGTAGTGTCCCTGCGTCCCTGCCTACGAAGCTGGAGGTTGCGGGTTCCAATCCCGGCGAGGGTATCATTTGTGTGTGCGGGGGTATTTATTGATCACAAATATTTGTTCCTTGGTCGTTACTGTCTATGTACTCGTCTTTAAGTATCTATCTACTACATATAATTATGTCGTCGCTTGGTACCCACACCACAAGAGATTTTGAGCCTATCGTGGGACTAAGTCGACTGCGTCTAAATGGCGGAGTTGTCATAATCATCGTCATCATATCAGCCGCAAAGACATCCACTGCTGAACAATAAGCTTCCCCCAAAGATTGTCACAATGGCCGGTCCTGCGCCACTTGCTACAATGTCACAAAGTCCAATCTTAGATATAGGTTAATTTAGTTAGCTTATGAAATAAAACTGTGAAAACGGATAAGCTCGCGTATATTCATTAACTTTAACTCCATTTCATAGTTTTATTTCATGAGTAATTCTGGCGGTAACCGAAGGACATATTAGTTAGCTTAGTTAGATTTAATTTATACATACAAATTGTAAACATTTAAAAATAAATAACCTTTTTCTTCAGTAGTACTATAATCCTCCATCACTATACAGGGTGTAAGTCTAATACGAGCGAAGCTCTTAACGAGTGTTAGTTTACGACATAATAAGTACATTCAAATAACTTTTCCTTAAAATAAGAGCAACAAAGTTTTCCATACAAAATAATTCAGCGCGCAATCTAGAGCAACAAACGCGAGTTAAACTCTCGTTGACAGCTAATTTCAAAAGCAGATGACATAACTGCCATATCAACAATAACAAATGTTTGAACCTACATTGCTGCTCCGATGATCTTAAAAAAATTCTGTGGGGTTATAATTAAGTGTAACTTTAAAAAAACCTTGTAATCCATGACTACACTAATGAATCCCATGCCTGGTTTAATTGATCGCCCGTATTAGATTTACACACTGTATATTATTATAAATTGCACCCCTACGCCTAACCTCTCAACTAAACATTACCCTAAAGTAATTCAATTTGTCGTAATAACATAACATAACATAACATTACATCTGGTGTACATTTTCGCCAATTTCATTTCCTTGCAAACGCGTCTTGCTGTTGACAACCGCCATTTTGTCTGTTGTCATTTGTTAAGTACGCGGAAAACTCGCCAAATAAGTATTTATTTATACATGTTGCCAGAGATGATTAAATAGAAGAGATAGTTCATGTTCGACACAGCGTGGGATGTTCACCCACAAGATAGACAGACGACCTTAGGAAGATACGGAGGACGTGTATGTTCAGGGACGTCTTATAGCTGAAATGATGATGATGATGTACTAAAGATTAATGTTAGACTTAATCTCGAATGCTTTGAAAAATATTTCCGTTACGTTAAAAATCACTAGTATCAATCAATAGTAATTACTATATGGACGTATTTTTATTTTGTTGTAGTTTTTTTAAATTTTCTAAATTTGGATATTTTCATATTTTTTCTACTCACAATCGCGAGCTCTTTCGATCCTCAGTAGCAGAAAAAAGTGTCCCAAGAATTCCATACATTTTTTTTTCTTCCACTGAGTTACGGTCGAAGAAAGTGTATGAAAAAAAGTAACTCGATGGATTTTTTTTGACACTATTTTATTTCTATCAGGATCGATCGAGCTCGTGATTCTGAGTAGAAAAAAGGTAAAAAGTCCAAGTTTGGAAAATTTTAAAAAACGACAACAAAATAAAATTCCGCCCATAAGAACCCAAATTATCATATCAAAATACAAGCACGAATCACTAATTAAGTATCATTTGCACATGCATAGGACGTTTTACAGTATGGCATTTTAAATTCTAGATACATCTGAGCAGTGTAGCTGTACCATGAGTTAAAAAGAAAAAGATACATTAGGTTTTACTCGATACCTACGTAATTAATTATATTGCGCTCGTGATATACATATTGGAGCGAGCGCGATGATACGTATCGAGTAAAACCTAACGTTACCGATACTTTCAAAGTCATGGTACGGCTACAGGCAATGGCTAGTCTACACAGTTGTAGATGATCGTCGATCTTCTATAGATAATTGGTACTATTACAAGCGTCCACTACAATCATCTATAGCAGTTTGAGATAAGCGTACAAGATGGCTGTGGGAATTGGTGCCGTAATCATTTATTTTGACGACATCTATCGCCTAGTAGGCTAGTGACTCTGCCATTGAAGCTGGAGGTTCTAGTTTCGAATCCCAGTGAATACATTTATTTCTGTTTATCAAACATAGGTATTTGTTATTTTAGTCATGCCGGTATACAACCAACACTTTAACGTGATTCTACAAAAGTTAGGTGGGTATATAAACATCATTTAATGGTTTATGTTCAATCTGAAATGCTATGAAAACAAAATTGAAATGCCAGTGGCGAATAGTAGCATATAACAATTATAACACGGAAAATGCAATATAGTAATGAAGATTAACTGTCTTTCTAATTTAATGGTCTGTGAGCATACGTTGTGGGTTAAAAGGATATGATAGATCGACGGAAAGTGGGAAAGGAGTGGAGTAATATTTGTTACGGCGCTTTATGTTTATAGATTCGTTTTTCTACTAAAACACGCCCACAATATACGTATAATTTCAATAAAATAATGTTACATAAATATATGTATTGTATGTATGTATTTTTTTTATTGTAAACAAAACTATAGGATACTAAATTCTAAATCAATATGCAATATCCAATCAATTATAGATAGGTACTTAAATACATAGACAGCCACGACCAAAGAAGTAGCAACAAATATTTGTAATGAATAAATACACAAATAATGCCCTCGCCGCGATTCAAACCCGGGACCTCCAGCTTCGTAGGCAGGGCCATTAGCAAATACGTTACAGATTACAGAGGCTGACAAAAAAGTAGAACTCGAATTAAATGGCTAACAGACACACAGACAGACAGACTTACAGCCACAACTTACACATAAATCAATTAGTCCACCGCATATCATCCAACAAGGGGTCAGACATACAATGCGCGTATTTGCATTTTCACTGAACTGCCCAATCTGCAATGCAAACTTGGACTACGCTGTGTAAACTTTTCCAAAGTTATCCTTACCACCAATATTTGCTCCTTCATCCTTATGTACTTCTAATAAGGTTGCGGTTAGGGTATTTTCAAAATATCTAGCTGTATGGTTATGTGTGTGTGGCGATAATGCGTCGGCATGTCATGCATTGGCTTGATGCGATCAAAACATGTATTGTAGTTTATACATCGCCTAGTGGATTTACGCCTCAATTTTGCTCGAATTCAGACTAGATCTTAGTTTGATACTATTTGGGTTGGCGATGTTTGGGTTACGGGCTTACAAGTTACAAGGGTTGAGATTATGATTTGAATAATATTAATTTATGAATAACGTGTTTTCAAAAAATAAACATTTGCATAATGAAATATAACCATCAGTAGAATCTAAAAAAATGCAAACAAACACAAAAACTTGCATTATTCTACAATCACGCACTTTTAGAACACAATCTTGGTTTTATGACGAACTTAAAATCTTAAACCTTGAGTTCACATACATTTTTGGTTAACATCATTGATATTTATTAGTATTAACGCAAATACATATATCTGTGAATGTGTTTCGCGATATGTGTCAAGACGTCAAATGCTATGGAAAGCCATATTCATTTACATTTTTTTAGATTCTACTGACGATTTGTATAAGCATTTTATAAATAAATAAATATCTTGGGACATCTTACACAAATCGACCTAGTCCCACGGTAAGCTCAATTAAGGCTTGTGTTGTACCAGGCGACGATATATATAATAGAAAGATACATACAGATACTTAAATACATAGATAGCCATTACTAAGGAACAAATATTTGTGATAAATTAATACACAAGTAATACCCTCACCGGGAATCTAATCCGGGGCTTCGTAGGCAGGATCACAACCAACTAGGCTATGGAGGCTGACAAATTGTTGTGATAATATATGAATTTAAAAAAAAATTGCGGATAGTGCTGAAGTATGATGTTGATGACTGTTTTGCTGCTTCCAATTTGAATGGTTACGATACGTAGGCAATTGCTACGTAGATACTACGGCGTAGTCCGTAGCACAGTCGTAGCACCTCATTCACATTGAATTAATATTATCATTTGTCTCTCCTTACATTTTATAGGCCTTGTATCCCGGTCTCTCGACGAACTAACGTAGGGACATGGCTTTAACACGTAGAAATCCTTTGAAGATTTTTTCCTGTGTTAAGGTGCGCCCGCTCTAATAAATAAATAATTAATAAATATCTTGGGACATCTTACACAAATCGACTTAGTCCCACGGTAAGCTCAATTAAGGCTTGTGATGTGGGTACCAAGCGACGATATATATAATAGGTAGATACATATAGATACTTAAATACATAGACAGCCATGACCAGGGAACAAATATTTGTGACAAATAAATACACAAATAATGCCCTCGCCGGGATTTGAACCCAGAACCTCCAGCTTCATAGGCAGGGTCACTACCAACTAGGCTACGGAGGCTAACATGCTCAAAAAACGGTGACGGTAAGGAAACGCAGTGACGCATCGTATTCATAACGCTTTTACCGCATGCCCCCCACACCGCTGCTCAAAATACGCAGACGATACAGCTGAGTGGAAAAAATATAAAAAATGCCTATGTTACAAAAAAAATGGAGGTAGGACTTTGAAAAGAAATGCCACATATTACAGTCATATTACTTGATTAATCAGCGTAGTAATGCATTTTATTTTATTATTTACTCGTATTATTAATAGTACATATGGATTACAATCTTAGAATTAGTAATTGTCCTACAAGACTCTTCAGAATTTGACTGTAGGATCCCAGTCTCTTTTTAGTTACATTATATAGAATAGTTATACATAGGTGTTATGACATTAAATTAATTATAAGCTTATATTATTATTGACATGGCAAATTATGGAAGTGTGTTTTCAGAAGCATAACGCCATCCTTAAATGGCATATCCCAATCAAAGCTTCGATAACCAGAAAAGACAGCTCAGCGTCTGCATCTAAACAAATACTGAAACTGCATAGCAGAGAGGCGTAAGTTAATAGGTAAATTGTGGCGCTTAAGCCCTTTTATTCAAGGGTATTTGCCTGGAGCTAGTTAATCCTCCGCATGATATTCCCATTGATTGCTAAAACGCGGGCAACCTGATGTTTTGATGGTTCAATCCTGAATGCTTAGCCAAGTTGCCAATCGCTAACGCTTAGTAGCGTATCGCAGTTTTCCCTCTCTGTCACTTTTTCATATTAGTGCGACAAAGACAGTTAGCTAGTCGTTTACGATTGACGATTAAGCGTTAGCGATTGGCAACTTGGCTAAGCACCCTGCAGAGTTGACATATGCGCATGCAGTTGTATCACATCTACCAAGTTATTGGTAGATCAACCTGTTTTGCCTACGTTCTATCTATCTGCCACTTCAGTCTTAAATCTACATATATATATATTATAATCTATGATGAACAATTCTCCATGCGTTTTACGAAATATAAGTGCTTTTGCGGCACGCTAACCGTTTTCGTAGCTTTTTCTTCATGTCGGTTGGTAAAATGGTATGGTATTTAGTATTTCATACTCAGTGCAACAATCCCTGTCAGTAAAAAAATCGACAAATCGCTGGCTGTGTGACTCAACCTCGTATAATGTCTTACGAGGTCGTGTCATAAAAATATATTTCTGCACAAAATATATACATTTCATATACGAGAGTGGCGACCACGCACTGGACGGCGCAGCGTGGGAAGGCCCCCCACAAGATGGAGCGACGACCTGGTAAAGGTTGCGGGTGTCCAATGGATGCGGACAGCTCACGACCGATCTTTGTGGAACTCTCTGGGGGAGGCCTATGTCCAGCAGTGGACGTCAATTGGCTGATGATGATGATGATGATGATACGAGGTTGAATCATACACCCTGGACATACGAGGATGAGTCACACAACCATCGAAATTGAATTTTTTATGGGCGGACCATTCTTCACGCCTATATTTTTGAATTTGCCGCCTATTTCTACTGCCACTGTTTGTTGGACGTGGACACAGGATAGATTAGGCGTCACTAGTGATGATCCTTCAGTGATAGATCTACCTATTTTCCGCTTTTAATCAAGGCCGTCTTTAACTATGGGGGGGGGGGGGGCACTTTCGAAAGGAAAGTAAACGTGAGAATAAATGTGAGGAAAGTAGTCGATCTTTCGCCCCCCCCCCCCCCCCCCCCCCCTGAAGATGAGGGCACGTGCCCCTTGTGCCCTTATGGTAAAGACGGCATTGCTTTTAATACTACCAATGTCTACCTACTTTTGCATGTCACACTATTTTTATTGTATTACATAGAATATTATGTTTTGTTTCTGTTATGTAACCAATGTTTCAATAGCAATAAGATATTGGGCTTGTAGTTATTGGCAAGTTTGTTGTATTTTATCTTTTTTTGTTGTATTTTATCTTTTTTTTTTCTTTTTTATCATCGTATCACAGGTATGTGTTGTCCGCCCTAAATATGATATACATGTACTGATTTCTTTTTTTGCGGCGGCAACAACCTTAATTAATGCATGTACTTTATGTAATGTAGTAACTAAGTTCTCGTGGAAGTGATGTATATCTTAAATGAGAATAAATGTCTTTAAACCTAAACCTATGTTTGATTTCTCGGTGTATTGGCTTGTCTGTAATGCCGTGTAAATATGTTGTTAAATAAATAAATAAATGGAATTTTAAATATTTACAAAATGTAATAGTTATTCTAGTAGAATAATACGTAATATATTGACATTGACATGTATTAATAATCGGTATGTATTAACTGATGACCTGTAACGAATGTTACTAATAAATATTTTCTTTTCTTTTCTTTTCATGTTGCTCTACTAGTTTATCCCTATGACAACACTGTGCGCATGGCCGACCTTTTAAAACAAGGATTTTTTTTACGATGGGGATGTAGCAAGTCTCTCGGTGCTTGTCCCATCCTTGGCCTTCTAGCGCGAAAATCGAAGTTCGTAAATTTCGAGGATTTTTCTCTGTCACTCAAACGAAGGCGTCACTAGAGTGAGAGAGACAAATCCTCGAAATTTACGAATTTCGTTTTTCGCCGTAGGGTCGCTAGAACGGTAACATCATCCATTTATCCTTTTGTTTATAAATGGCACTGAAAACTACTCAATAATGACTTTCCAATCACGTTCCATAATTTGCAGAATCACCCGCATTAGGCAGGCTGTCAGAATAACCCGAGGTTTGCCCAGTCGGCTCATCACCTAATTGTATGCGAATCGCTAATTTAGACGCTGAATTATGCGAATATTGCGAGTATTGGTAAGTGGGGTATTTGCATCGAGCGTTTTCAAATCAATACTACTAGTTTAGGTCTAAAATTTTAGTAGTAAAGCACTTGCCGTGTTGCTAGTTTGACGATTAAAAACATCAATGCGAAAAGCGAAAGCAAAGAGAGCGCGCAGCGAGTACGTTGCGAGCGCATTAAGATGGGTTTACACCAAACGAGCATTCGCTATTCAATCCCCCACTCTACGAAATCAACGAATCACGTTTTGTCTAACGATCGAATTTTGTAGAGTGCGGGATAGAATCACGATAGAATAGCGAATGTTCGTTTGGTCTGAATGCACCTTAAGATGGGTTTACACCAAACGAACGAGTGCTAATTCTAACCCCACTCTACGAAATTCGTATGTTACACAAAACGTCGAATTCGTTAATTTCATATAGTAGGGGATAGCGAATTCGTCGCGAGCACGTACGAGTAAAAAATACGCTGCGTACTCGGTGCTTACTTTTTTTACTGACGATTGCTATAGGTAAGTGATTTTGTAAATTCTTATTAGTAATAATAACTCTTATTAGTAAGAAAATCTCGCCAGATGGATGGATCAAGGGTCAGATGCAGAAGGCAGTAATCCTGGACACGGCGCGCGTAGGCCGGCGGTTCCTCTCCCTGCAGCCCTGACCACCGGCAGCTTGGGCCTGCCCCGTTGCCGGCGGCACCCTCTCAACCTAAGTTAGGTTTTTTTATAAGGTGTGTACAATATTGTATGTTTTATTGTATTTAAATTTTATAATTACAATTAATAAGCCATATTACAAAATAAAGCTACGAACAAATAAAATACGGAAGCCACACGCCATACCAAATTGCCTTTCAAAAACGGTCCTGAATATTAGTTGACAATTGTCACCCCTTCTTCAATGCATCACGGTAATGAATTTCAATGTCAACCTATAAAATGTTAAACCACCATTTAAAAATAGTTGTGATTGGTCCATCAAAGTTTTGATTGGGTATATTCTATAAACATTTGTCAAAGTTGTTGCGCCGAAATATGCGCGGGGTTAAGAAAATTATTGGCACAATTGTTTTTGGGGGCATTTTTGAGCTGGCGTTAGACGTCCATGTTATATATTGTCGCAGAAATAAAGAGAACAATAAGATTCTTTGAATTTATTAGTGTGAAAATTGCACAGTACAACTAGGTTCGCCGGTAGCCCTATACGATAAAATCCGAACATAGCTGTTAACTATTGACCACCGAGTGGACAACTTTTGTTTTTCCGACCGACAATAACCCAGTTATTTTAATCCACAGACCCTCCTCCTAGGTTTGGCTACTCTTGCATCCTCACACATCCAATCGTCTCTCACAGCGTTACTTGCATTTTACGACCATGAAAACTTGAGTGCAAAATAATTGCCACACTTGTCACGTCCGCCATCGATTACCAAGCGCGATCGTAAACTCGCCACGATGCACGCCACTGTAAATCTAAACCCTGCTTTTACAGCTGATATTTACTATATTGCACCTTATTTTTTTATAAATAAGGGTGCGAGTAAGGGCATGTTGTAATGTTGTTGGTGGAGGAATTTTATAGGTTTCCGGTAGGTTATGCAGTTTTAATCTGATTTCTTTAATGGTTGGGAAGTTATAAAATAAATTGGAAAAAGTGTTTAGGGATTAGCATGAAAATTAAAATAAATGTTTAATGATTATTTGATAATATTAATATGATTAGCCGTGTGGTGACGGCAGTAAGAATACATTTATCACCACCCCAACTCATCCTGCAGTCGAATAAGGGATTGAAGTGTCACTGACCATTCTTTGATAAAATATTGATGATGGGCAGCAGCGTTTTCATAGTGGACACTTTACTGCGATCGCCAATCCGCTTGCCCAGCGTGGCGATTATGAGCATTTAACTCTTAATGCGTCTATACGCATAGTCAATAGGAGAGGCCTACGTCCAGCAGAGGACTAACATAGGATAGGCTGATGATGTGACGTTTGATGTGATTTATTGATACGACATTATTAGAATGCATACATTACAATCATTAGAATGGATAAAAAAAAACTCTTCTGAAACTACCAAACCTAATGCCCACCTTCCTCGAGCGAAGCGGAGTCATTAATGGCTCGGCAAGTCTTAGTATGCAGTTTACGATTGCAAATGCCACCAGCGGTGAAAGTTAAACGGAGCCATTAATGAGTTCTCTCCGCTCGCAGTGAAAGGCGGGCGTAACAGTTATATAATACATATAATTCAATGAGCAAGATTTTGTATACATTTTTGGAGTTTTTAATCATCATCTTAAGGCCCCGCATTAGCTTTTAATTTTTTTAAGCCTCGTACAAAATTAAAAAAATAGTTTTATTTTTTAATTTCAGACGCTTAGTTTTCTACCTCTTCAAACATTTCAGGGCGAATAAACAATAATTAAACGATAATAATCTTCTATTTTATGTGATTTACTAAATATTATTCATTACAGAAAAACCAGAATTGTAATAAATTGTAGCAGAAATGCATTTTTGATTCTGGTTAATCTATCAACTTGAGAAGCCTAATCGATGTAAAATCACATGCATTACTTAGAAGTGAATTAGTCCAATTTACGTAATTGTCTTTTTTCCATAATTCCATGATATAAACTACCTTAAATATACTTATAGGAGAGTAGGGTGGGTTTCAATGTACCTACATGAACATGACAAAAATAAAACATAATATTGTGGTTCTTCTTTTTCTTAAGGTGCTGAGGATTTTATTTTCTTATTTTTTTCTTAACTCTGGTTGTAATTTTTTGGTCTTCTAGTTGTATTGCATCAGCATATTAAAATACGAATAGGCAGTACTCATTATCTGAAAGGAAAATATAAATAAATTTTAATCCTTAGGCATTGGGGCACATTTCTCAAAAGCTTGTAACCTGTAATACAAGTGGAAGTCTATTTTTGCCACTATTAATTAGATAAGGACTTCCGCTTGTATTACAAGTTACAAGCTTTCGAGAAATGGGCCCCTGTCTCACCGTGAGCTACTAAGCTATGAACCGAGCTATGAACTCTGGGTTATAAACACGAACAAAAGATACGCACTCCCGTGTAAAAAAAAGAGACAAGGCGATGATAGATGATAGCGGCGAGTATCGCCGTGTCTCTTATATTTACACGGGAGTGCGTATCTTTTTTTCGTGTTTATAGACGATAGTTCATAGCTTAATAGCTCGCGGTGAGAATGAGACCAGTGCCTTCAACGTAAACAAGGGTCGGCCGTGTTTCGAATGATTCTGGGTCAGAAAAAAAAATACACGGTCAAAGATCGTTTCCAGTATTTAGGATGTTTTCGAATACAAATAAGATATGCTCAGATTGTAAAGCCTATTCATCGTTACTTCTATTAGCAAGTTTGTAATTTCTAAATACACTTGTTTTCTCAAAAAATTATAATTATAATAGTTAAGAAAACAAAGAACAATGCTATTATCGTATTCCTGACAGCAAAGTATCAAATGAAAGGGTTAATTTGATAGTAACAAGTACAGCTAGTTAAAAAAGCGTGTAAAAAACAGTATACTATAAGTATTTGGCGAAATTGGAAGACCGGCACAATTTATTATTGGACACGCAACCGGTAGCGCTGTATTATATTATTGATAAGCAACGATTTGTATTCTAGTGCTTCATTATTACAATTGAAATTACAACACCGTATCATCTTGAAATGCAGCGTTATTCATGATAAGCGTATTATGTCAATATTGAAGTTTTTTGTTTAATTTTGCACCCATAACTGCTGTTTAGACTAACCGAGGAGAAGGTAGTAAGTTCCAAAGGAGGTAGACCAGTGAATTTGATCTGAACTGGCTTTTGGGTTCGCATGATGAAGATGAGGAGGTCCTGACGGACGAGTCGGGATAGCGGGGTCTCGTACCAGCTGGAGTGGAAGCAGTGATCTCCTAGCGCATATGCCTGCAGAATTAAATAAAGTATTAATACAGCCTCATTGTGGTGACGGCAGTAATAATACATTTGTGACCACCCCAACTCCTCCTGCGGGTGTCGTAAGAGTCGACTAAGGGATTGAAGTGTCACTGACCATTATTTTATAAAAGATTGATTATGGGCAGCAGCGTCATCATAGTGGACACATTACTGCGATCGCCAATCCGCTTGCCCAGGGTGACGATTATGGGCATGTATCTCCTAATGCAGCTATACGCATAGTTAACAGGAGAGGCCTACGTCCAGCAGTGGACTATCATACGCTGATGATGATGATGACAGCCTCATTATCAACCTATAATCCGTCCACTGCTGGACAAAAGCCTCTCCTATCTAAGCGCATGGACGTATTAGGATGTAAGTGCCCATAATCGCCACGCTGGGCAAGCAGGTTGGCAATCGCAGTAGCGTGTTCACTATTATGCATAATGCTGCTGCTCATCATCAATCTTCGAGAAATAAATGGTCAGTGACACTTCAATCCCTTAGCCGTCTCTTACGCCACCCACGGGGGTAATGACAAATGTATTCATACTGCCGTCACCACACGGCTGAAATATCTCAAACAGCTGGAATAATTAGAGAAGGCCCTACTAATACTATGTTGGAACCTTCTTCCTAAACCGAACTTACTTGTTTTTAGAATAAAAAACAAGAATTGAAT
>JALPQI010023650.1:0-17201 GCA_025490895.1 Thaumatotibia leucotreta
TAAATATTTTTTATCGAATTATCAAAAGCCGATATACCAGACAACTTCTATTAATGGCCCAAGTAACCTGTCTAATTTATAGCAAATCGAAACGAACACCCTGTATATTTACAATAATATTAAGGTATTGCGATTATTTTCATTGCATTTTCTAGTACATATTTAAGTGTAAAGATATTTAGTTTTTTTATCTACAAATTAGTGTACAACTGTCATCTTTTTTAAAAGTTTAATATTGACTTTATTTTCAGTATGGTGACAACACGCACACTCTAATCGATCGTAGTAAATACAAAGGATTTTGGTTACCAGGCTACAAGGCTTTGGAAAGTGATCCTCTAGACAAGTTACTGTAAGTATCAAAGTCAAATATTTGCTTATTTACATAGATCGTTGTGATAAATACATAAAGAAATGCCCTCATCGAGATAAATTCAAGGAGCGATTTTTTAAATATTTTGAGCTTTGATATCAACCTTCAAATTTCCAAAATACTATTGCTAGATTTTTTTTTAATTCTGTGTGATTATTTTATTTAAAGTTCCCACAATCTTTTTTAATTTGGTCATTTTTGTATGATTTCTACTCTACGGGCTCCTTCGATCAAAAAAGTCCCAAGATCAAGAAAAAAGTGTCCCAAGATTTTTTTCATTCTGTTAGCACTTTTTCATATTTATTATTTTGTAAGTATGCCAATAAAAACGTATGGAAATCAGAGATTAGAAAACATTCAACAACATAGAAACTATATCATTACTTTTTATCGAAATGTATAATTTCATTAGACAATTTTTCTATTAGGTTCGAATCAGCTCGTGCTTCTGAGTAGAATTCACATGAAAAATACCAATGTTTAGGAAAGTAGACGGGGCTTTTATAAGTAACTTTAAATAAAATCTCGCTTTTAGTCCAGACACCAACTTGGAGTACATCGACCACGTGGAAGGCAACGTGGCAGATGGGACCCTTGAGGATTCCGTCTCCTGGTATGAGAAGAACCTTAATATGCACAGGTAAATTATTAAATCATAATGAAAAGGACTATGCGTCAAAATTGCCCCAAGACCAACAAACATGAGAGTTGGATCATTAAATAGTTCTTTAATTTTACTTCATACCATTCTATGGGCACGAAATCTAATTCCATTGCAGAACTGAGATATTCATATATTTGTCAGCGTGAATACGAGCTAATTCAGTACATAAAATCTGTAGATTTAGCCACTAGTTTGTTTGGGTAGCTGCAGCTACCAGCGATCACCCTCATTTGTATGTAAAATAAAGGCTGTTGTCAAAAGAAAAAAAAAACAAATGAGTGGGGTGGTTAACATACAATCACTTGTGCACATTCTTTTTTTTACATACTTCGGTATCCTAATTATTAACGAACTGTATTTCTGATCGATTGTATTCACGCTGACAAAAATATGAATATCTCAGTTCTGCAATGGAATTCATCTGGGTGCCCATAGAATGAAATGAAGTAGATTGAAAGACCTATTCAACAATGTAACTTTTAGCTGTGTTGACTTTGGGGCAAAGTTCCATACAAAGTTGGGCATGGTCCTTTCATTTAGTCAAAAGTCAAAAGTCAAAAATTCTTTATTGCGACTATAGGTGGTACAAAAGATGTTACAAAAATACATAAAGTTACTTAAACCATAGCCTACCATCTTAATGGTGTACAATAATTCTTAAATATATATATTATAAATTATTGCTAACAATGATTGTGCGATTTATGAAGTTTGAATTACATATTGCCTTTATTTTCTAAAAACTCATTGAGTGTGTAAAACATCTTACTCAGTAACCACTCACTAATTATCTTTTTAAATTTCGTATAGTCAAACGACTTAAAATTATCTGGAATAAAATTATATATTTTAATACACATAAAGAAGATACTATTCCTATAAAATGTAGTGCGTGGGCAATGTATATTTGTCAACTTATTATTATTACGAAAATTTCTATTATATTTAGACACAGTTTCGAACATGTGTATGTGTTTTTTAACAAACATCGCCACTTCCTTAATGTATAAGCAGGGTAGGGGTAATATACCATATCTGTTAAATAACGGTCTGCAAGATTCGCGCTGTGATGCACCACACAGAGCCCTAACACAACGTTTCTGTATTTTAAAAGCTTTAAGCCAATCAGTGGAGTTGCCCCAAAAGATAATGCCATAGCACAGCAACGATTGAACATATCCATGATATGCCATAACGCCCGCCTTTTCTGATGTGCTATGCACCACTGTGCGTAGTGGATATATAAATCTAGAAAGCTTAGCACATAAATCTTCTATATGTAGTTTCCAATTGCAATTGTCATCTATTAATAATCCAAGAAACTTAGAATTGTTTGTTATGTCAATACATTCTGTATTATAATTTATATTAATTGTCAAAGCTGGTCTATAGGCGGAATGAAATTGGACTACGTGTGTTTTTGGAATATTGATATTTAAATCATTCATATGCAACCATTCAACAATGTTAGTGAGAGTTTTACTTATTTCATATTCATAATTTTCTACTGATTGTGTACATTTTACAATAGCCGTACTGTCATCAG
This sequence comes from Thaumatotibia leucotreta, assembly GCA_025490895.1. Lineage (NCBI taxonomy): Eukaryota > Metazoa > Arthropoda > Insecta > Lepidoptera > Tortricidae > Thaumatotibia > Thaumatotibia leucotreta. The sequence continues at coordinate 2,584 of JALPQI010023650.1, forward strand.
CATAAAGCACCATTTGGTTGCTTGTGTATTTTGGCATATCATTAATATAAAACAAGAACAAAAGTGGCCCCAAAATACTTCCTTGCCTTTACTTATTATTGGCCGTGTGGTGGTTTATTAAATTAATTATTTGAAAGGAAAAACCTTAAACTAATTACACAAAAAGCTCAAAGTCACTGAAAGGGCAATGGAGAGAGCAATGCTCGGAGTTTCCTTAAGGTGCGTTTAAACCAAAAGAGCATTCGCTGTTCTAGCGCCCGTTCTACGAAATCAACCAATCACGTTTTGTGTACCGATCGAATTTCGTAAAGTAGGAGGTTAGAACAGCGAATGCTCTTTTAGTTTGAACGCACCTTTACGTGATCGAATCAAAAACGAGGAGATCCGCAAGAGGACCAAAGTCACCGACATTGCTCTCAGAATTGCCAGACTTAAGTGGCAGTGGGCTGGGCACATCGCCAGAAGATTAGATGGCTGACGGGGCCAGAAACTGCTGGACTGGCGACCACGTACCGGAAGAGGCAGTGTGGGCAGACCTCCCACAAGATGGTCCGACGAGTTGGTCAAGAAATGATGATGATGATGATGAATTACACAAATATCTTGTGGCCCCACATGAGGCAATGCCTGTCACGTGGCGACCAGATTCGGTTTTAAAGGAAGTGAATTACAATAACATTTTATTTTACTTTTTATTTATTTTTTTATTATTTATTTTAGATTCTGGTGTGTGGACTATACCCACGATCTAGTGCCATACTCCTGCATCAATTCCGCATCTGTCATCAACAAACACGACAATGTTCTAGTAAGTGCTCGACAATAGACCAGTGGCCTATTTCACCATAATTACAAGTGTGACAATTGTAAAATATCACTCTTACTGACGTCACAGGCTTATTGCTATCGGACGGTACATATATCGTACCCTTGGGGCAATAAAGCCACATGTGACTTTCCGCCCAAATCTCTTTTATTACGCGAAACTTATACAAATGATGTATTCTATCCAAAACAGAAATCCTTTTTTTTTGTATCTTTATTAGTTCCTTAAATAAATCAAGTGTAAAGCGACGCATATGATCAGGATAACGTGCAACAAGGACAGTTTGGCACACCCGTCCTTGTTTCCCGAGGTAAACGCGAGCGCTTTAGCCGCGCACGCGCCGGTGCATGATCAGTTACGACCGTGTTGCCGGGCGAGAAGGATGTTACGCACGTCTCACCGATATTGGCAAAAATGGATTCGGAAAAGAGCGGATATGCAAGTAAGTGACTTATTTCTTTTTTAAATGTGTTTTTTGGATTATGGTATTTATATGCACTTGTGGCTATGTTGCTCTACAAATTTACTGCACTTACGTCGTTATTAACGGTTGTATGTGGTACTCACATATTTTAGGCAAAAAATGTTCTAATAATGTTTTATTGATGTTACTTACCACCTGTATCATAATTTGATAGACCTCCAAAATGCTAGTTATAAAATCACATAGGCCTTTCTTTCATGAAATGTTACCAGCCGCAAGATCTCATGTGCCCTTTTTACACGATATAGATAACCATACGTCGTTATTCAATACTTTAAGCTCATAAAAATGGGCTAATCCTATATCAAATGTTTTCAATTTTAATGTATATATCATTTGGAATTACTTATGAATGCTATAAAGTAATTACAATCCTCATTTTGTTTTTTTACAAGTTTTAATTTTACTTTTAATGGTAGTATGTAACTAACGACTGTGTACCTATATTTGTTCGGGTGAAATCTTTAACTCAATTTAAACTAGATGTTATTTAACCGATTTAGCTGAAACTTTGCATGGACATTTATATTACGTGACTAGGCATTATTATGGTGATACAAAGCTGATCTAATGCTAAAACTAGAAAAAGGTCATAGTAGCTCTGTAATAAAATAATGCAACCCTATCGAGTTTGGGCTTTTTTGGTTTGTCTTGATGAATACTACATAACGGTTCTAAACAGAGTACAGTCAGCAATGAAAATTAAGTATGTAAGCTTTCATACATACAGTCAACAGCAGAAGTAGCTAAGTGGGCAAGGTGTTTAAAATGATCTTGACATACTCTTATTGGTGTGTTAATAAGAGTGTGTCAAGTTAATTTTGAATACCTTGCCCGCTAGACTATGTAACGCTTGAAAAGTCCTAGCCTATTTCTACCTAATCTCACAGCCCTCTACCCCATACAACTCAAACCTCATAAGCTAGAGAACCCTCGGAATTAATACAAACCCTCAAGGAACTCTAAATTGCTAAATGGTATTCTGTCTTGACTATCAATATTTTGGCCAGAAAAAGTGATGTGATCGTCTAAGTAGCGGCAGGACCCCGTAGCTGTACGTAATGACCTAGATTCTTGAACAAAGAGTGAGAGTTATAGACCTAAAAGCCCTAATTAGGATAATGTAATGACCTAACAAATCAGAACATCTCAGAACACTAGTATAACAGGAGAGAAATGATAAAAGTACTTTAAACACAATAAGATTTATTATTATTAAAATCAGGGTAATATTATTACACACACATCGTAGTAGCTGTAGAACAAACACAAGTATATGGCAAATATAAGTAGGTATTACAGAAAATGCTAAAGTCAATTGGTAAAGTTAACCCTTTCCGACCGGTTCGATATAATCCTGCAAATGACTTTGCAAAAATCCTGTCACCAATTAAATTGTATTTTCGAGCTCAAACCTATACCGATCGAATCTGCAGACACTAGCCGACACGTAAAAGTAGCAAATACCTTAGGGCGGCCGCATCAGTCAGTCGCAAGACAGCGTTGAAGATGGCGATGTATTTTGGTGGGAGTAGTAGCACACGTAAGTTCACAATTTCGTATATTTGTGGTGACAAACCTTCTATTTATTGATTGATATTTACTCTTAAAGAGTTAAACGTTTTTATTTAGCACAAATTAGAATTAAATTAAGTGCTTTTGTGTAAACAATATGCCCATCAATAATAAGTGCACAAAATTGTAGGTTCGGACGTAGCTCGTAAATCGTTCATCATAAATATTTGCACGATTATGCATAATCGGTCTGTGCATAAAATGAAACCAAGAAAGATGGTCATATGTTTTGAAGAATTGGTTACATATTTCGTCTAATTCGTTAGGTACATATTTCATCGTATTTCAATCGGCGTATCCAAGGAACTAGGGTTAATAATACCTTGTACTTTCATCTTGGTTAGGCACTCCATAGTTGTCCATACCTAATATCTCTCGAATTGCTTTAGCTTTGCTATTATGAATGTTGCTCTTTTGGGCTCTGCTTATTTGTGGATTAATGATGAAAACACACTGAAGAAGGACGTCTAATCTTGATAGTTTCCGGTAAACTTTGCTATGTCTATCTTCGGAAGCTTCACATCATCACTAAAGCTAGGTGTGAGATTACTGCTAATTCTGCTTGCGCACGACGTAGTACTTTCTAGCATATGCTTTTTAAGTATTAAACCACAAATATTTTCTTGTTGGGCTATTAAAACTCGTTAATTCCGTTCACATCTTTAAATCTATTGTTGAATTACTGCGGAAAACTCAATGTGTAGTAAATATCGTTTTTTTTTCTTGTGTGAATTTGTATAATGTAATGTGATTTTTAGATTCGTCATTTTTCATTCGTAAAAGTATATATTGCAAATAGTACTGTTTATTACACGTTGATTCCTAAAAATCGTCGCTTTAATCCATTCATCATATTATTATTAGCATTGATAATACATTTTATCTTCTCGAAATCATGATATGAAAATTTTGATTTTTATTTTCTAATTTACCCCCTAAAAGTAGCCCTCATATTTATAACTCTTTTTTTACGTTCCACATCCATCGTGGGTCACCAACTTACATAGGTGTGCGAAAATTCAACACAATCTGCCCAGTAGTAGTGTCGGAGTAAATCGGTTGTAACAGACGGACAGATAGACACGCCAGTGATCCTATGAGGGCTCCGTTTTTTTTTTCTTCTTGTGGTACGGAGCCCTAAAAATGTAAGATCGCTAATGATAGAAAGTTTTTTCGTTAAATACTGTGTTTTATTAATGTTTTTCGGCATGTCCATACTAATTTGCAAGATCTTGCATTTACATACAGATCCTGAACGTCACTTTCGTGCATGCGATTTTTTTAATGATAAAAGGCAATTTGATTTTTTTAATGATTTTTACAAGTATTCAAAGATAATTTAAAACGATCTACATGCATTTTTCTTAATATTTTAGATTTTTTTTGTCTCGGTCGTAAAGGGTTAAAAGGCACGTAGTTAAAAGTATAAGATAAAGATAAGTTTTAGTTAACAATAAAAGACAACCTGTAAGTATTAAAAAATATATAAATAATATCCCCTACCCACCGATATAGAATTACAGTTATTATTAACTATTGCAATTCTAACACAGCTCGAGCATACGGTTGGGTGAATTTGCGAATTCAGTTTATGTCAAACTGTATGTATTAGTTCCTTGGAACAAGAAATATTTAATTTCATTATTAGTGTCGTGACACTATGTATGTACTAGTCCTTGAACTAGATGTGTAAGGAACCATGATCCCTTATTATATTCGTATTTCAGGATTATTAGACATTGCAAATTAACCCGGTCCTTAGGATGGGGTAAGCTCACCTATTCTGAACCAATATGGAAGGTAAATATTTTGTGGGCCTAGGTCCTCTTTTCCAAAAACATGATTTTCCAGTTCCATCAGATGGCAAATCAGGAGTAGATCAAATATGTACCCTTGGGTATATGTGTATCGTAAATATCGTAATACAATTGGCCTTAACCAAGGTTTGAAGTTTGAGTCTATTCAAGACACCATTGTAATACAGGTTTATATGCATGTACTGTTCCTACGTTCCAAGTATAGCAGAAAACAGTACCTAAAATCACGTTACGATCATTTAGCGCAAACCAGACAATGTCCACCTGAACAAACATCAAAACAAACCACTAATCATATCTGTAAGTTAATTATTCGTCCATCAAACCATCTTCAGAAAACCAGTATAATCAATTAATTCTGTAAAACTTTATCAAATAAATATGCTCAATATTATTACTTATAACATTCCACATTCGTCCAGATACCTACCCACTATGGGCCTAAGCTCTTTAACTACCACTTTAACTAAACACATACATAAAGATCATATAAGTAATAATATAGACAATTAACGCATAATTAGTTAAGTACTGAAAAAAGCATTCACTATTATATTAATTCCCACCCTAAAACTTCACAAACAAGAATTACATTGAAAAACAATTAATTCACTTTATCCCCAAACTATCTCGCACTAAATAAAACATACATAGGATAAATAAAATAATTAGCACACTTAAATAATTCACAGATAAAATCAAAACAATAATAAATATAACCGTCCAACTAGCCAACCTTGGTCCCTTTTCATTGGCAATACAATCTAGGTACTGTTACAAATATACTTTACCAAATTTATGTATACGCGATTTATTCAAATAATCGAAATATCGAGATACGACCTTTAAGCACTGACGCTAGCTGCCGAGCGTTTCCCGCGAAGGGATCCAACGCCGCCATTCTGTTACGTAGCTACGAAGTCGCCGTCCTTCCCTGTCTCTCTCTGGAACTACGATGGGCTCCTGCATCTCGCGTCCCGTTCTACTTACTCAAATGTATTTAAAAATAGAATTCACTTCGCTCTCTAGTCAGCCGCTGAGCATCGCGCCGCAAGCCCGCGTCCGCCATTTTGAAGACCGCCGAAGTTTGTACTCGTATAAATATTATTTAAACTTAAGAAAGACACATTAAAATAGATTAAGGCTTGGTTACATAATAACTAACTTAACAAATATACGTAACGTGTGTGTGTGTGTGTGTGTGTGTTGTGGGTTTATTGCTATAAATAGCTCTTTCTTTTACTAACATTTACAATAAAATCTTAGTTATAATTATACTGAGAACTAACCGTGAAATACCTAATTAATAGCTGTATTTAAGTATACTATTTATAAGTACAATGTGGAGAACAACTTCCCTCATGTATATAAAAGTGTGATATGGTAAATGGAAATATCTATAAGTTAAATAGTGCTGTGAAGATAAAACTGTGTTAATATTAGCCAGCCTAAATGGGAGGTAAGTTTAATGTAACCACTACACGTTTCACCATTATATGAGCTACAAATTAGGCATTTACCTACGTACAAATATCGTAATTATAAAAACACGATTATAGATAATAATATAAATAACATTGTGTAACTCACCAGGGTTTAAACAAATTACCTGAACACTATAGCTTAATAGACACTCAGACAGAATTACTACACTGAATCTAGAATCTAAAATAGGTACTTAGGCTACCTAGGAACAAAGTAATGTAAAGTTTACTCTTCAATCTCCAATTCAAAGTGATCCCGTTTTCCTGCCGACATTGCCTTATATACCTTTCTTACCCACGCTAATCCCAGTTTTGTGTTCGGCCCTTTTCACGCCTGCGCACTTACTATGGATGCTGCGAGCGTCGCATAACAGAAGCGTCTCTTAATCAGACATGCGCAATGAGTACTTAAAAGGCGCCAAACGCTAGCGCCAATTTACGCGTCGCGTCTTGTTTGACCTGCGCAGTAAGCTTTCTCGAGGGACGCTTCCTAGCGTCGCTCTGTTACTAACAGAAGATGGCCTTGGTTTCGATGTTTTGGCGCCGAGCCGTCGCGTCGCTTGGTTTTGACCGTTGATGATTTCCTTTGTGATTCGCGCCAATATCCTAAACTGAGTAATAATTATTACCTAAAACTAAATGAAACAAAAATAATAAAGTTTAATTAAGTAACGGACTTTTGTATCGTTACATTTGCCCCCCACATTTGAGCATAGAGGTAAGGAATGAATTGACTGACTCGGAGCTCAAATGTTAAAAATAAAAAAAAAAACAAATAATGTAAAGGAAAGACAAAAATATTTCTTTTCACTAAATATTTAAGTCTCAGACTTAGTATTACAACATGCTGAAGGTATTCCAATATATTTGCATACGCAGTTATTGTCATTTTCCCCCCAATGTTAATGTGGTGTGTGAAGTGACCAATAATTGAAAGAAAATTAATTATCTAGTTCGAATCATGAACTTTAAGTATTTTGTCCCATGAGTCAAATTGTTCTCGGCCATGAATTCCCATTCCAATAGAAGCGCCAGGTTGTGAGGCTGACGTACCCTATTAGTAAATCTCTCGCATCTTCATTTAGAGTCTATAGCCACATTGCCCGGCTGGCGACCCCACCATCTACATTGCCCAGACGTAATGAACCTACGAGAGCCCCTCATCAAAATGGAAAAGCCTTTCTATTCCAGGTAACCTCCAACAATTATATTATTCTCTCCCAGTGAACAAAATACAATCCATAATCTTCACCAAAAACCAACTTCTCCCTTTATTGGCGTATGTAGTACTCTATTTCCAAGCAAGAAAGTTAACAGCATTTATGAAATTAGAAAATATTCTAATTTCTAGAGATATACTAATTCATTAAACAATAATTTTATGATTCTGATACACAAGTCTTTATTTATCCCAGAGTTGAATTTTATTTGTGCTGGGCTTTTAATTATAATTCACATAAAAGTTATATGATGTAAGAAACCCATTTTATAGTTTCATGTACTGAGTTATTTTTATCAAACCTAAATCAAAAAGGTACCCCTATGCCTTCCACTCGGTTTATCGTGTGGAATCCATCTGAGTAAACAACCACTATATGGAACGATACACAGGTCAATGCCAATGTTGATCAGATAAGCTTTCTTATACCAATCTGACAATGTCAGCTCGCACTTACCAGACGGCTCTAGAGAACCGCGACCCGGAAGGATAGACAAGCATCCCCGCATCGGGTGTGCCCCGGCCCCATGTTGGAAGAACTAAGACACAGAAGTGAACTTCGTTCTCACACCATTAGACAGCTTAATCAATACAATATACAATACAGATTTATCCATACGGATATAATCCATAAGTATATGCACCGATGGTTCCCGGATGGTTCCAGATAGACAATAAAAGAAATGCTGTGTCTGCTATTCTCACTTGTTCATAGAGAGTGTTCCGACGAATAGAGATTAGCTTCTTGTAAAGTATTGTGTCATCAAAAAGAACTTACCTATTAAAGGTATGACATTTAGCCTAGCACCAATGTTCCATTGATAACACATTATTGTATATTTCCCCCTTTAAAATAACAATAACCGTTGTCATCATTCGCAAGACTCGCAATTATGAGGAAACTCATTTAAACTTAATCAAGATCATTCATCAACTCATACTTTCATCCGATTATTCATCCATCATCTAATTTACATACCCATTAGTAATTTCATACATCATCCTTCGTCCTTCCTCATACACTTTTTCGCACAGTTTCGTTCAAAATTGCAAACCCTAAAGGAATAATGACAATTGAAGAACTTTATCATACTATCTGTTAAATCAAAAGAAATTAACTTTTAATTGTGACAGCTATGATATATTAGCGAACGGAATACCCTTCAAGTAAATCCTTATATAACTAACTTACACTAAAGTTTACTACTGCAACTACTATGATTCGATCTTTACGCTTTAATGTTGTACGCCAAATATGTATACTACGCCAAATTTGCTTAGTTAGAAATCTGAAATAAGTAATCAAACTGAAATAAAAGTTACGCTAATTGCCAATCTATTTTAAGTTACGCCATATTTGCAACTGCAAACCAAAAATAAAATACAAGAGAAAAATGAAATACAAGATACGCCAACATTTGTGAGAAAGACTACGCAAAATGCTAATTTGTTTTACGCAAACTATCATGTTGCAAGTCTCTACGCGTTAATGCTACCTTAGTCTAAGTTATTCATAAAACACAGTTCTACTTACACGCATAAAATGAACTTATCTATGTATGTTTACCAAAAATATCTAAATTAGTTTTCTTTTGAAAACTAACAAAGCTTCGTCTGCCTGTTAGTCACTTTGCAAGATCACGCTCAGTTTGAAATCTGTGAAAATATTAATGGTTATGATATTGTACCCTACGACTACAGATACTTGAATAAATAATATTAAAATTAGATACTACGGAAAAGGCACATTCTAGAATTATCTTACACAACCCTGTTTCAAGTCGCCTCCTCTTTCTTATTGCCCCCCTGACATTGCAAGTTTTATTGTGTTAGGATATACTGTAATTATTATTGAAGAAGAATGATAATGACGTACATACATACCAACAAATAATGACAAGACTTTGATAAATGAAAGGTAAACTAAACAGGTCACTGTCTTATTACTGAAATGATGATGATAATGATGATTAAATTAAATCAGAACAACCCACGAGTTTATAGTACACTTGACATGCCCCCCCGTATGTTAGACTGAGTCACACCTACTAGATAATCTTTAACATAATCAAATACACAATGCTAAATCTAAAACGGAACTAAAGTTAATGAAATAAAATAACAGAAAATATATATCCCGTCAATCGGCCAGGCGTTCTCAACTTCCTTTCATCTGTACAGCTCCAATAATATTGTTCTTCAACGTGTCTGCACCTTGCCGTAGAATTAATCTCTAAAATTCACTGAAACTTAGAAAGTTAGTAACAATAATTTACATTATGATTTCCAATATGATCTCTCCTAAATATGCTAATGTTCGCTCCTGTTATACTGTGTAAAAGCTTCCTAAAGTTCCTACTCTCCTATATACTGCTTTTAAATTGTCAGATATTTCTAACCGTAACCTAAAGTAGCTAGCAAGTTCCTAAAATATAAAATCTAAATAATACAGAACATAAAGTTGTGAAGATCCTTGAACAAGGACAATATCCAGCAGCCTGACTCGTTTTGACTGATATGATGATGATGATGAAGATGATGATGATGATGTATTTTAGCATACATACACACTTACAATCAAATTCCCTACTAGACTAACCTATAAACAGCAGCTCATCCTTTTGGTTGATGAGGATGATTATGATGATGATGTGCTTCAGCATACATACATACTTACATACTGTATTCCTAAATTCCCTAGAATACTTCCTAAAATTGTTTACACAAATATAATACAAATACTATTTTTTCAGCCGAGAATCGAACTCGAGTTCAGGTCGAAGTCAGGTCTATCTAAGGAACAAACCTTAACATAACAAAATACTATTTCATAAACTTAGCAGTAACATAAGTGCAGCCCTAATTTGCTCCTAAAATATAATTTACAAAACAGACAGAATAAAGGTTCAGAATATTAAATGACATGACAGACAGAATAAAGATTCGGTATATATAAGGACAACAAAGACAGAACAAAGATTCTCCTTTAGATAGGAACAATAAATTACCTAATAACTTGCTTATGCAACTTAATACCTGCCCCCCCAACTTATAAAGTTCTGACACCTAGTGAAACCAATTGTACCTAAAATATGATAACGACACTTAAACTGAATACTATGTAACTCTCAACTCAATGCATCCATTTCACAGCAGCAAATTGTGACACTTGCGTGCCACTCGCAAGACAGAACCCAATAAGAACCAACCTAAAAAAGTAAAACAAGATTAATAAATTACTCTAATTACATATAAATACCTTTTTATTCATTTATTTACATCCTGGTCACGGCTCACAAATTGTAACGCTTGAAAAGTCCTAGCCTATTTCTACCTAATCTCACAGCCCTCTACCCCATACAACTCAAACCTCATAAGCTAGAGAACCCTCGGAATTAATACAAACCCTCAAGGAACTCTAAATTGCTAAATGGTATTCTGTCTTGACTATCAATATTTTGGCCAGAAAAAGTGATGTGATCGTCTAAGTAGCGGCAGGACCCCGTAGCTGTACGTAATGACCTAGATTCTTGAACAAAGAGTGAGAGTTATAGACCTAAAAGCCCTAATTAGGATAATGTAATGACCTAACAAATCAGAACATCTCAGAACACTAGTATAACAGGAGAGAAATGATAAAAGTACTTTAAACACAATAAGATTTATTATTATTAAAATCAGGGTAATATTATTACACACACATCGTAGTAGCTGTAGAACAAACACAAGTATATGGCAAATATAAGTAGGTATTACAGAAAATGCTAAAGTCAATTGGTAAAGTTAAAAGGCACGTAGTTAAAAGTATAAGATAAAGATAAGTTTTAGTTAACAATAAAAGACAACCTGTAAGTATTAAAAAATATATAAATAATATCCCCTACCCACCGATATAGAATTACAGTTATTATTAACTATTGCAATTCTAACACAGCTCGAGCATACGGTTGGGTGAATTTGCGAATTCAGTTTATGTCAAACTGTATGTATTAGTTCCTTGGAACAAGAAATATTTAATTTCATTATTAGTGTCGTGACACTATGTATGTACTAGTCCTTGAACTAGATGTGTAAGGAACCATGATCCCTTATTATATTCGTATTTCAGGATTATTAGACATTGCAAATTAACCCGGTCCTTAGGATGGGGTAAGCTCACCTATTCTGAACCAATATGGAAGGTAAATATTTTGTGGGCCTAGGTCCTCTTTTCCAAAAACATGATTTTCCAGTTCCATCAGATGGCAAATCAGGAGTAGATCAAATATGTACCCTTGGGTATATGTGTATCGTAAATATCGTAATACAATTGGCCTTAACCAAGGTTTGAAGTTTGAGTCTATTCAAGACACCATTGTAATACAGGTTTATATGCATGTACTGTTCCTACGTTCCAAGTATAGCAGAAAACAGTACCTAAAATCACGTTACGATCATTTAGCGCAAACCAGACAATGTCCACCTGAACAAACATCAAAACAAACCACTAATCATATCTGTAAGTTAATTATTCGTCCATCAAACCATCTTCAGAAAACCAGTATAATCAATTAATTCTGTAAAACTTTATCAAATAAATATGCTCAATATTATTACTTATAACATTCCACATTCGTCCAGATACCTACCCACTATGGGCCTAAGCTCTTTAACTACCACTTTAACTAAACACATACATAAAGATCATATAAGTAATAATATAGACAATTAACGCATAATTAGTTAAGTACTGAAAAAAGCATTCACTATTATATTAATTCCCACCCTAAAACTTCACAAACAAGAATTACATTGAAAAACAATTAATTCACTTTATCCCCAAACTATCTCGCACTAAATAAAACATACATAGGATAAATAAAATAATTAGCACACTTAAATAATTCACAGATAAAATCAAAACAATAATAAATATAACCGTCCAACTAGCCAACCTTGGTCCCTTTTCATTGGCAATACAATCTAGGTACTGTTACAAATATACTTTACCAAATTTATGTATACGCGATTTATTCAAATAATCGAAATATCGAGATACGACCTTTAAGCACTGACGCTAGCTGCCGAGCGTTTCCCGCGAAGGGATCCAACGCCGCCATTCTGTTACGTAGCTACGAAGTCGCCGTCCTTCCCTGTCTCTCTCTGGAACTACGATGGGCTCCTGCATCTCGCGTCCCGTTCTACTTACTCAAATGTATTTAAAAATAGAATTCACTTCGCTCTCTAGTCAGCCGCTGAGCATCGCGCCGCAAGCCCGCGTCCGCCATTTTGAAGACCGCCGAAGTTTGTACTCGTATAAATATTATTTAAACTTAAGAAAGACACATTAAAATAGATTAAGGCTTGGTTACATAATAACTAACTTAACAAATATACGTAACGTGTGTGTGTGTGTGTGTGTGTGTTGTGGGTTTATTGCTATAAATAGCTCTTTCTTTTACTAACATTTACAATAAAATCTTAGTTATAATTATACTGAGAACTAACCGTGAAATACCTAATTAATAGCTGTATTTAAGTATACTATTTATAAGTACAATGTGGAGAACAACTTCCCTCATGTATATAAAAGTGTGATATGGTAAATGGAAATATCTATAAGTTAAATAGTGCTGTGAAGATAAAACTGTGTTAATATTAGCCAGCCTAAATGGGAGGTAAGTTTAATGTAACCACTACACGTTTCACCATTATATGAGCTACAAATTAGGCATTTACCTACGTACAAATATCGTAATTATAAAAACACGATTATAGATAATAATATAAATAACATTGTGTAACTCACCAGGGTTTAAACAAATTACCTGAACACTATAGCTTAATAGACACTCAGACAGAATTACTACACTGAATCTAGAATCTAAAATAGGTACTTAGGCTACCTAGGAACAAAGTAATGTAAAGTTTACTCTTCAATCTCCAATTCAAAGTGATCCCGTTTTCCTGCCGACATTGCCTTATATACCTTTCTTACCCACGCTAATCCCAGTTTTGTGTTCGGCCCTTTTCACGCCTGCGCACTTACTATGGATGCTGCGAGCGTCGCATAACAGAAGCGTCTCTTAATCAGACATGCGCAATGAGTACTTAAAAGGCGCCAAACGCTAGCGCCAATTTACGCGTCGCGTCTTGTTTGACCTGCGCAGTAAGCTTTCTCGAGGGACGCTTCCTAGCGTCGCTCTGTTACTAACAGAAGATGGCCTTGGTTTCGATGTTTTGGCGCCGAGCCGTCGCGTCGCTTGGTTTTGACCGTTGATGATTTCCTTTGTGATTCGCGCCAATATCCTAAACTGAGTAATAATTATTACCTAAAACTAAATGAAACAAAAATAATAAAGTTTAATTAAGTAACGGACTTTTGTATCGTTACAACTACTTCTGCTGCTGATTGTACACATAGTCAGCAACAAAAGCTTATATCAAATATGACACTTTTCACAAAAAAAACGTGCAACAAGGACACATATTATTACATATATTTCATTTTTGTTTCACTTCGCTTTGCAATGTGAAGTGAATGAAATAATATAGTTCATTTTAGAGTTTCATACGTTCGTACGACAAAATAGAACTTAAAAATTAGGTGTTCACTCACGTGAATAATCAGGAATAGCCTGACATGTTTCGGACCCTTCGGATGGACCTCTCTGAGGATGGGCCCCCGAGGGGTCCCGAAACATGTCAGGCTATTCCTGATTATTCACGTGAGTGTACACCATGTTTAAAATTATGCCTCACGATAGTTTTAAAAACATTAAAATAGAGCTTATTTTGGATTACTCGTGTAATAAAAGTAGTATGTCTGGTCTGTATAATCATACAGATTATATTAAATTAAAATTCGACATATCTAATACGTCATTAACTAAAATAATACTTATGGATTGCAAACGGGTGTCTTTAATAATTATGTATATATATATATTTAAAAAAAATCATTGCTCGCATGTCACCATTACGCATCAAGTATACTAATTTTTTTCAGGTACTAAAAGGATTGACGCCTTTTGGGACGATTCATCTGATGAAGATATTTTTGATGGGCCTCACACTGTGGAAACTGTAGCGATTATTGAAAAACGACCAACATCTTCAAATTTACAGCCAATTCAGGCAAATGAGAGAAATTGCAGTCCTCACAGTAGTCTACTGTCGAGTCGCGTGCTTACACCATTCAACATTGAATCAGCTGCAAGTTTTGATAATTCTC
>JALPQI010023651.1:0-14798 GCA_025490895.1 Thaumatotibia leucotreta
GTTTCCAAGGCAGACAAAGGCAATTGCATTGTGATCATGGAACGGGGTCAATACAATCAGAAAGTATTAAATATTATCCAAGGTGATGGCTTTTCTATCTTACGGAAAGACCCAACTCCAGCGTTCCAGAAAGATCTTAGGCATGCGGTTAAGGATTCTTCGTTTGTGTTTGAAACCGAGCATGAGAAGAATATGGTTATCCCCATGAATCCACGAGCTCCTGTTCTTTATGGTCTTCCAAAGATTCATAAAGACAATATTCCGATTCGTCCAGTGGTGTCATACTTGGGTGCACCAACTTATAATTTAGCAAAGATATTGAATTGCATTATTAGAGATAAATCCCAATTTCGGCCTAAGTTTTGTTTAAAGAATAGTTTAGATCTAGTAGAGAGGATCAAGGGTATTAACTTGCCTGAGAATGCTATCCTTCTTTCGTTGGATGTAGACAGTTTGTTTACAAATGTACCGTATGTCGAAACATTGGACATCCTTCGTGGTATGTTTGAAAGACAGCGGCTGCATCCGGGAGAGGTGGATGAATTATTGCAACTCACTGCTATTTGTATGAAACAAAATTATTTTAGATTTGGGGGTCAATATTACCTGCAAAATGATGGTTTGGCTATGGGTTCACCATTGAGTCCTTTAATGGCTGATATTTTTATGGATGACTTTGAAAACCAGCATATTGTAGGTAATAGGGATATTTTGTATTATTTTAGGTACGTGGACGATTTAATTATTTGTTGGACGGGCAGTGTGACACAGCTGGATGCATTTTTTACCGAGGTTAATAACAAGCACCCGAAAATTAAGTTTAAGAAAGAATTAGAGCAAGACAATTCACTTAATTTCCTGGACTTGACGATCACAAGGGTTAATAACAGACACGATTTCCGAATTTTCCGTAAGCCTACACAGACTGACGCAGTTATACCGGCTTCTTCTACACATCCGTGGCAACATAAGTTAGCGGCTTTTCATTGTTATGTGCATAGATTGTTGACTGTGCCTCTTTCTGATGAGCATTATCGGCTAGAATTGAATAACATCTATCACTTGGCGGTTTCTAACGGCTACGATAAGTCAGTTGTGGACAGTATTATCAGGAAGAAACAGAATGGCATGATCAATAATATGTTGTATGCTGCACGGCCGTCTGAACCCACCAAGAAATTTCAGGCAAGCATTACGTATGTCGGCAAACTATCAGATGATATTTACAAAGTTTTGAAGTCTAATAATATTAATGTTGCTTTTAAGACAAACAATACGTTACATTCAAAACTTTGTAACGGCAAAGATCAAATTGAGACGGGCAAGAAGTCTGGTGTGTATAAGCTAACTTGTGATGATTGTAATAAGGTGTACGTGGGGCAAACGGGCCGTAATTTTAACACAAGGTATAAGGAGCATGTTACATCTTATAGGCATAACCATCCAGAACGTTCAAATTTCGCGAAGCATTTGATAGAGAGTGGCCATAGTTTATCTGAGGACCACTCTTTTAATGTTCTGCACGTTTGTGATAAAGGTTTACGTTTGAACGTTCTGGAACAATTGGAAATAGTTAGGTACAACAGTAGAGGTGTAATTATTAACGAGCAGCTGAATGTTGCGTCATCGCCGTTATTACGAATTTTTTCTGTTGCCAGGGGGGGAGAAGGGGGTAGGGGGCGGGGTCAGGGTGAGGTTATAAATATGGCCGACCAGACAGGACAGCTCATTCTGTTGCCGGACACCAGACCGACAACATCGTCAACTCCTGATGATGCCTCGTAGAGAGGCGAAACACGTGTCGAGTATAGTGTTATTGGTGGTGGTTTGTCATAGTTATTTGCGTATTTATTTTTGCGGCGGGAGGGTGGGAAAATTAATTGCATGCAAAAAATACGCAAGTAATTATAGCGGGTTACACTAATTAGCTACACATTCTGTATCGCGGAAGAGCAAAGCAATATTGTTCATCCTTACGTTATACGGCATTCTAACTTAGGATTTCCCTGTTAACGTATGGTTACTAATCAAAAAAGCCGTATAAAGTCACATACGTTTTTTTAGCTTAGCAACAATATACTTTTTTATTAAGTCTTAAGTTAAAACGTCATATAGCACTTATACGTTCTTTTTAGTTAGAATTTAAGCAAGATTAATACTTATTTTAAATTTTCGTATCGTGTGCTAATCTTAAAGTACGTATAAACACCAATGGCATGTAATATACTGCTTTATAGATTAGTGCTTTAGCTGTTAAATTAATATAAGTACGTTTATGCAGTAACATGTTTTTATTAAATATCTTAAATAAATAATAAACAAATATCGTGGAAAATCTTACACAAATCGACATAGTCCCACGATAAGCTCAATTAAGGATTGTGAAGTGCGACAATATACATAATAGTAGATACATAAAGACTAAAGCTAATCTAAATGTAATACTTAAATATATACACCGCTACGACCAAGAAATAAAGATTTGTGATAATTAAATACACAAATAATGCCCTCGCCGGAATTTCAACCCGGAACCTCACGCTTCGTAAGCAGGGTCGCTACCAAATAGGTTACGAATGTTAACAAATATTTGATACAAAAGACACATTTTTAATCAGGGACAAAACGGTATACAAACAAATATAAAAATTGTTCTCAGACTTATGATTTAAATTAATAATTTTATTAAAAATCGTTAAGTTTTTTTAAAATAATTATAACTTGTGTCACTCGTAAGAATTTCAAGGTTTTTTATGTTTTACTAAATAAGGAATCTCGTTTGTGTTATTCTCAAGTATAAACATTTTAACAATGTATGCTACTTTAATTGTCTTTAGTTCGAATAGTTACCTACATTATTTGAGTAGAATATTAACAAAAACATTATATTCCTTAACATAATTATCTGTGACAACCATGATTGGTATATACATGTATAATATGTTTTTGATAGATACCTACTTAAACTAAAACCTAGGTATTAGTGCGAAAGGCAATCAAGTTAGCATTTTTTGTCACAGTACGTTTAAAGCTTAACAGTATGACATAGTGAGATTTCTCATTTAGTAAAACATCAAAAATAACTTAAATTTCTTTAACATATTATTAGATATTAACAAAGTTTTCTTAATACAAAAGAGATGTATTCGTGCGGTATGTGGATTTGGTCCATTTGAACCATGTAGGCCTTTATTTGAAAAATTAAATGTAATGACACTCACAGCCATGTATATTTTTGAACACGCTAAGTTTGTAAGGCAAAATCCTGATTTATATGATAGGCCTATTTATAATCCGAATTTACGTGATAGAGATATGTACACCCTTAAGCAACCAGTATCTAAGACAGCCTTATTTAGAAATAATTGTTTAATAATGTCAATCCGCATATATAATCATCTTCCAATAGAATTGAGAATGTTACCCACTGATTTATTTTTGACAAAGCTTCGATTTTGGCTGGGAGAGAAACGATTTTATTGTATAAATGAGTTTTTAAACGTGTAGATAAGGTGAAAATATTATTGTTTTTATTGTAATTTTTATATTTAATTATTTTAATTTTTATATTCAATTTTATATTATTAAATTGATGCATTATTATGTAGACATATTTTGTAAATAATTTGGGACATATCTGGTAATTTTAAAATATTATATAAGAAATTATTTTGCATGCCAATGTTTTGGTGAATTGTGTTGTTGTGCTTACTATAAAAAAATCATCTAAATGTACCACAATTCTAGCAAATAAAAAACTTTGACTTTTGACTTTTGACTTATTAACTTTGTGAATAATTAAATATTGGTTACCAGAATGAAAAATTTCTCATAAAGTTTTGGGATTTAAAAGTTACTCACCGAAATGATTGTAATACAATAAGATGTCCCATCCCAATTTGGTTT
Organism: Thaumatotibia leucotreta; assembly: GCA_025490895.1. Taxonomy (NCBI): domain Eukaryota; kingdom Metazoa; phylum Arthropoda; class Insecta; order Lepidoptera; family Tortricidae; genus Thaumatotibia; species Thaumatotibia leucotreta. The sequence goes on from JALPQI010023651.1 coordinate 3,907, forward strand.
GATCCAAAGTTTTAAAAATATGAACTTCAAATTTGATGAAATCTTTGACTTCTTAAATATAACTTCAAAACGAGGATATTAAGTAAAGTGTCACATATTCCTTCCCCTGTTTAACTGCGTAACTAATTATAAAAAATTACAAGATAAAAAAATATAATATCATAATGCACCAAACAACAAGACTTTACATTGTTGCGTTGCAACTCGTGTGAATACATAATTTTGAAAGGGCTGAATGATATGAAGCCTGTACCACAGTTTATATGGTATAAAATCGGGACTTTGCGGACCTAAAATCCATTAAAGGCCTCTTCACCTAGACTCGTCTTATATTTCATACTTCGCAGCCATAATATACGGCATATTATAAAGAACCTAACATCAATATAAATATCATTGTATTATAAGGAACATAATATTAACGACTAATTAGCGCGCGATAAGCCGCCACAGCGAACCACCTACTGCGAACTTCGGAATTCACAAATTTCGGGCATCTGTCTTTCTCACTCCAATTACGTCTTCATTGACTAGTTCTAATATACGGCTTTATTAACTAGTTTGTGACAATCACGGTCATTTTACATGTATACATCGAATAATTACGAACTCTGTACAGACTAAAAAGAACGTATAACAGTAATACGTATTTATAGATTAGTGCAGTGAAAGAAAAGTAGTAAAGTGATGCTAAGGTAAAATTACGTATACGACATTTTTATCCAAATAAAACGTTAAACGATGTTTTAGACTAGAGTCAGATCCAATGTTGTGGTACCGAAACTATCCTAAAAGAACGTATTGAAGGTTATACGTCTTTTTTGATTTGTATTTGTCTTATACGTTCTTTTAGGCTAGACACTGTGAATAATATTAGGTTCTTGTTAAAGGTTAAAAAGACGTATAGGTAGCATATACGTCCTTTTAGCTTTGAATAGGTCAAAAGTCGCCTTTTAGATTAGGAACTCTTGCAAAATGTATGTGTATACGGCTTTTTTAACTAATTTATCTCGGGAACTAAGCCATCTAGAAGAAAATGGACCAGATAGGTCGATGCGGCTTAATCTGGACATTACGAATATCTCAAAAAGTCAATTTCGCCAAAATGTCAAAAGACGGCCTTTTAGCTTATGAGGGCAGAGTGCCCTCAACCCCACAAACAAATCTGTAACAAATTAATTGTGACGTCACTACTACGGTTGACCAGCGGTAGATCTTCTAACGAAATAACAAGTTTTGTTATTTTGATGGGGAAATATTACGTTTACTACACATATGAATTAAATACAATTTATTTTTCAGTGCCTCATCATCATCATCATCATCAGCCTATAATAGTCCACTGTTGGACGTAGGCCTCTCCTATTAACTATGCGTATAGACGCATTAGGAGGTAAATGCCCATAATCGTCACGCTGGGCAAGCGGATTGGCGATCGCAGCAATGTGTCCACTATGATGACGCTGCTGGCCGTCATCAAACTTTTATCAAATAATGGTCAGTGACACTTATCCCTTAGTCGACTCTTACGACACCCGCAGGAGGAGTTGGGGTGGTGACAAATATATTCTTACTGCCGTCACCACACGGCCAATCAGTGCCTACAACGTATATAATCCAATGTTAATGTATTTTTTTACATTTTTAATTTATTAAATTTAAGAATTTTTCGCTTTAAATTTTCTGCATATTGAACTATATTTTTTGATAAAAATATCACAAGGCTTCAACCCTATCGTACATATAATTAGAGTATAGTCTCCTATCCGCGGCGAAAAGTGTGAGAATCATACGATTATTATATGTAGCGATCAAACTAATCAACAGTCGACGTACCTACATTGACACGGTATAGTTTCAAATTCAATTGAGGATTCCATAGCATTGTCAGGCACTTGCACCACACACACGACACGAGTCGACAATCCGATCAAGTCTAAATAAATAATGAGGGAACGAACGCAGGCGGTCGGTCTTTTTAATAACACCCGAGACGCCCATCTCTGTCCATTACAAATTTCGTCGATATCACAAATGAAATGATGTCCCTGTAATTATTTGAATATTGTGTAGGTATTCTGTTGTTTGTCAAAGGTCATAGACTAATGTAGGTTCTCAGAGTATAAGGACTTGGCGCGCAATGCAAAATTTTTTAATGTAGGCGTGTAACTTGGAAGAGATTTAGTTAATAAAAAAAAATATATATAAAAAGGCAAGAAAATAAATAAAAATAAAGTGTTAGTTTGATTAGAAAATATGGGTTCCTAAAACATATTATGTAAGGGTTTTGGATTTGTCCTTACTAGGTACTTTCTTTTATTCTACATACATAGATTCTGGTAGATCACTTTGTTGTCTGTCTGTATGTTCAAGGCCGTTAGTCTGCAGAAAGCATAGTATTACGTTGAAATCTACCAATGAGGTATGAGAAAAAACAAACATTTAACGAACCTATAAGATATTACCAAGTACTAATTCTTCAGTTTCTGTGTCACAAAAAGGATGATATTTAAAAATTAGAAAAGTATGAAGCTTGGTGGTATCTCAACGTATACATATATCTACGAGTATCTGTCCCCACCTAGAGTTTTTTGTGTACTTTAACGCCAGCTATCCACACATACTACCTTTTCTTATTCATCTATCTGCGATCAGCCGTAAGCCATAATCAGATGAGTTCCCAACGTTAATATAATACTTGAAAGCACATCTTCCAATGCTGCTTTCTTTAAATTTAATTTTCTTCATGAGGGCCATGTCGGCGCGGCTGGTTAACACAACTGGGGACCAAAGAGCTGGCGCGTACCTCTCTCAACATATCGCTCTTGCAGTGCAGAGAGGTAACGCCGCCAGCGTTATGGGCTCCATGCCGCAAGCGGACTTGCTGGAGGGTGTGCTCTTTTTATGATTTTGTCTTTGTAGTTTTAATTTTATATTTTTAGTTTTAATTTGTTATTTTCTTATATACTTAATTCTTTGTTTATTTTTATGGAATATAGTTAATAAATACATTAATATCATTTAATTTTCTTCATATTAAAGCAAGGCGTTTCGTTTTTAGTCGAAATTTGGAGTGTGATGTGTCGGTCAAGTTTGAAGCTAATGAGTGGCGTTCTAGCTTGTGCTTTAAATTTTCTCAACTTCTTTGTATTTCTTCTTTAATTGTTGGCACTCCCTAAAAAAGGCTTGGAAAATTGTTGTATTTCGTCTCGGTTAGGTTAGTAAAATTTTAAGCAACATCCGGACGTTCACAAGGTGTCGCTTAGGTCTATACAGTAGATAGAATGTGGTCTGTAATTTAAATGTCACATTAATATGGAGGGAGGCGTAACGTATTCCCAGAATGTTTGAGTGAGTTGGTGTGCGGCTATTTGATCAGTCGGAAATATCAGAATTAAAGGATTTATATTGTATCGAAATCTAACTATCTCTCTTTCATTACGGGCATATAAATCCCAGTCTTTTCATAGGCATGCGTGGGAATACAGATCAACCACGTAGAGGCCCTGTGGCGATATTTTTCGGGTCAAATGTTCTCATCACGCTTGCGGTATTGCCACGCTGAATAGCAATGACAATTTTTGCACCACACATGTCCCGCTTAACCCCTCGTGTGTCGCGCATATTTTTTTTCTAATAGTTTTCTCGTTACTAATCAGTGCTTAGACATACGAAGGGTTAAGCTAGATGGAATGCTGGACGGCAGAATATAGGTATGATTAATTATAACCTATTTTGAAATAGTTGTGCTCAGTAGTAAATTATGCAATAGCAATTAGCTTCAATAGTAATAATTAATTATGATAGTTTTAATTCACTGATACACAAATTATGAAACTACATAATGGCAATCTTATGTACCTTTATTTAAGTAGGTACACACCAAGCATCGACCGCGACGAATGGCGTAAGCGAAGCATGCTGATAATATGTTTCATTTTAACAAATAAATCATTTAAAAAAAGCCATAATTATAATAAACCTTCTGTTCTGTAGTTATTGAGGTTAGCATTGGCTTCAAACGGGTCGTGTGATCGTATTTAAAAGTGAACTTTGTTAGACTCGCTGCTATGTCCCATTCTAGAGACTCATTTGTCAAATATTCGATTTTTCCAAATGGTCCCAGGACGGTAGTTCCATGCATTCCTATTGCGGGTGCTTGTAAAAAATGCCATTAATTCACACCCTCAATGCGATTAACAATTAAACTAACGACAAGCCACAAAAGAGGGCACTGAAACAAAAGCCGCGGCCGCAGACCGGCGCCTCGCCGTAGAATGTAGTACATTACTGAAAAAGCCACCACAAAGGGAAAGTTGTGCAGAGCATTGTTTATCGCGAACACGGATGCTTAGAGAACTGGGGCGGCGTGTGACGGAAGAGAATTGCTGTTCGTGTTCTAGTAATAAACCTAGTTTGTTTTTTTAGCCTGACTTTGGCTTTAAGCTAATGGGAGCGCTAGAGCGATCGGGTAGCCGGCAGGTTGGTTTCAGCATGACAATTTTGTGTTCTAGTAGGATTGATTGGCTAAAATGGCGAGAAGTCACTGGCATAACTCGTGACAAGAAGATGCCCGTTCGCCTTAAAGGTCTGGCCTACAAAACAATAATACGACCAGTACTTATTTACGGCAGTGATACCTGGGCCGTGACACAAGGACATGTCCATGCCATTCATGTTGCAGAGATGAAGATGCTGAGGTGGATGTGCGGAGTCACCAGACTGGACAAGATCCGTAGTCTGGGAGTCCGTGACATAACTGATAAGCTACAGGAAAGCAGGATGAAATGGTGGACATGTCAAAAGAAGACCACCCGATTATGTTGGCAACCAATTGCTGAATTTGTCTGTCCTCGGAAAACGTTCAAGAGGGAGGCCTAAGACTACCTGGACAAATGTGTTGCTGGCAGATATGGCTAAATGCAATGTTTCTGAAAACGATGTCAAAGATAGGGCGAAGTGGAGGAGAATAATAAAGAAGGCTGACCCCACCACCATGCATACATAGCCAGGAAAAGAGAGAGAGAGAGTAGGATTGATTGAACCGTACATTACTCAAAAAGCCACCACAAAGGGAAAGTTGTACAGAGCATTGTTTATCGTGAACGGATACGTAGAAAATTGGGGTACTGAGTGGCGGAAGAAAATCGCTGTTACTGTTCTAGTAATAAACCTGGTTCATTTTTTTAAACTGACTTTGACTTGAAGCTAGTTGGAGCGCTAGAGCGATCGGGCAGCCGGTGGATTGGTTTCCTAGCGAAAAATCCAGCATGACTATTTTGTGTTCTAGTAGGATTGATTGAAACGGTTTAACCTGATCTGGGAAAACCTAGTGTGATCCGTACATTAGTCAAAAAGCCACCACAAAGGGAAAGTTGTGCAGAGCATTGTTTATCGTGAACGGATGCGTAGAAAGTTGGAGTACTGAGTGGCGGAAGAAAATCGCTGTTACTGTTCTAGTAATAAACCTAGTTTATTTTTTAACCTGACTTTGGCTTTAAGCTACTGGGAGTGCTAGAGCGATCAGACAGCCCGTGGGTTGGTTTTCTGGCAAAAATCGAGGATGACAGTTTGTGCACTAGGATTGCTGTAGGATTAGTTGAAGCGGTTCAATCTGATCTGGAAAAATGTAGTGTGATCCGTACATTACTGAAAAGGACACCAAAAAAGGAAAGTTGTCCAGAGCATGGTTTATTGAACACAGATGCTTAGAGAACTAACGTGCTGATTCATGAACCTAGTCCTAACTTAGCAATCTGAAAAGTATCTATCGGTGCTAAAGATATTTTGATATCACAGAAAGGGACAAACAATACTTATCGGCTTGCTAAGTAAGGAGACTTCTATGAATAAGGATGTTAGGCTCTAGACGTAAGTAATTAAGTTGATACATGGGTACTTATGTCAGCTAGTGAAATTATTTTGTGTATGAAGATAATGGTGCCGATAAACTGACCAACACTAGAATTTGTTAATTTTTAGATAACTACATAATTTTTTTTTTTCATGCTGGACCATAATTTCGGGTATGAAATATTGGAATAGATAGTTATTACCTGAGTTGTGTCTCATCTAGATTTTCACAAATACTATATCCTCAACCGCGTGTTTTGGGCACAGAGGTGGACGATAAATTGTATGCTTTGTCCTCTTCCAGTCTGCTCGTGGTTTTTTGCCAAAATATCCAGGTGTGGGAATTAATGCATTCAGTTGCATACCCAAGTCAGATAAAATACGTGCAAGCATGACATATGGAACCTCGTATTTTTTGGGGTAGAGTTTAATTATTTGTTTTAGATTTTATATATGGATACCGGTTCATCAGATCCATAAAATCAATCTGGCTACTGATAACCTCAGGTGGATCAATAACACTAAATATAGTGTATGTTTTTGTCTCGTTTGCCACCAGACTGGCTAATTAGATTTCAAAAAAACGTTTCTGGGATTGTTTGGAAATCGGAATAAAAATGATGTTCATAAATCAAAAATCACATTTTAAGAAAATGAAATAGGAAAATGTGGGATTCGTGTGAAAACACAAAAACAATACTGACTTGGCTAGCTTTGATATACGAATTATATTAAAATCGGTTCTTCTCGGATCTTGATTTATTATTCCAAATATTTTGTTTGCCTATAGAAACTATATCCATCGAATATAATAAAATGTAAAGAGTATTCAAGCCAAGTCAGACCTTAAGTAAATGAATTACTAGTACATGTAGTAAATTACTCATAAGAAGAGATTATATTTTAAGTTGTTGTAAATAGATATCAGGACTGACCACTAAAACAACCCTGTCCATACTAATATTATAAATGCGAAAATAAGTCTGTCTATCTGTTACTTCTTCACTTTTCAACCGCTACACCGATTTTTTTGAAATTTGATATACAGGGTGTTCGTTTCGATATGCTATAAATTAGACAGGTTACTTGGGCCATTAATAGAAGTTGTCTGGTATATCGGCTTTCGGAAAATTCGATAAAAAATATTTTTTTATGTTTCCATACATAAGAAATGAAATGGTAAGTGTGAGAGAACCTTAAGAATAAAATAAAAGTTAATCTCAGGTGACTGACGGCACATGTCAAAATAAGTAACATTGGAATGTAATAAAGGTTGCAATGCACATGTTCAGTGATTAAACTTATTTTTTTAATAACTCAATAACGGTAAGAGTTAAAACACTAGTTTCTCAGATAAATTAATTATATTTGGCCTAAATAAGCTTCCCTTAAAGTTATAGCATATGAAGAAAAACACGTAGAAATACTTTGATACCCGAGAATGGATATATGATAGTTTTTATAGCAAAAATCACCTGTGTGTGTATCACGAGATCGCGGGTATATTATAATATTGAAGTTGGTTTATATTTTTAATGCTTATAGGTACTACCTATTCCAAAAAGTAATTAATCACACTTTCTTTACAAAACAAATGAGAGATGGAATTCACGTAAGTCTTAAAATAATGAAAACATAGTTTATGCTTGTAATAAAAAGCTGCTAGGTATATTGTTCAATCAACCTGTCATTTTGTGAGTCCTACATAGTTTCGAGTTTATTGCTCGCTGGGTATCCGCTTAAGAAAGCAACGTCCTTGAATAAGGAAGTAGGCTACAAACTTCAAGGCACGGAAACCGTAATATTTCCGCACAGAGCGCCTCCCATAAATAGAACCGTGGCTTTTAAAATTTTAAAAACACTCCGGAACATACAAACGAGATTTTTATGCCTCGTAAACCTTAGAGTATGTTTTACAATAAAATAGACGGTTAAGTACCTACATACATGTATCTCGAATGAACAGGCATGTACTCATAGTTATGTCTGTAGCCTAACCTAGGTAGGTAGGGACCGTTGAATCATTATTGTCTCATGTTATCTTGTACCTTACCACTTTTATCCTCTGTATGAATCAGCAAATAATTAGGTAATCAAAATAGTGAGTTCCTTCTGAAATATCTACACATTTTTTAATATGATTGATCTTCGAGGTCGCTACCTTAATTTCAATCGATTATATAAGAACACTCATGTAGCCGTACCATGAGTTGAAAAGTGCATGCGTGCACACATATTAATTGTAGCGAGCGCGATGGCTTGCTTTACGTATCGAGTAAAACCTAACGATACCGATCTTTGTAAAGTCACGGTATGTCTGATACTCACAACTGCGTCAGCGTAGAATTTAGTAAACGCTATCCCGGGAAACTAAGCTATTTTCTCGGATAAATGCTGCGTATAATATACGCAGTATTATCTGCTGCGTTATCCTACGTATATGTATCCTTTTTCGATGCTTACACTATCTCCTGCTTTACCAAATCTCATGTAAACCATTACAAAATTGCTGTAAAAGTTACGATAATTGATAATTAGTAAGGGTTAGTAGGGATTTATAGAGATAAGTAGGGATTGTAATCAATCTAAGCAGATTAGTTAAATACGATCAATGAAATGAAAAAGATAAAATCGACCAATGACATGCCTAGACGAACTCGGTTGCATCACGAAGACAATTATTAAGGGCATCGGATTGATGTTTGGGTTCTTCGCCTAGTCGGTGAAGGGAAGGAAAAGTATTAACATCGTACAGTCTGCATTAGATATATTGTCCAAAGCACTCATACATAATACACCGTGTTTTTATTGATTTCCGTTAAATTAAAGGGAAGCTTATTTAGGTCAAAAATAATCAATTTCTCTAAGAAACTAGTATCTGAACTCTTACTGTTATTGAGTTATTCAAAAAATAAGATTAATGACTGAACAAAGTGTAATGTAATGTTACTTATTTTGACATGTGCCGTCACAGCCCGTCAGTCACCTGAGATCTTATGCATAAAATTCTCTCACACTTGCCATTTCAATTATTATGTATGAAAACGAAAAAAAATTTTTTTTTCGAAATGAACAAAAGCCAATATACCAGGCAACTTCTATTAATGTCTCAAGTAACCTGTCCAATTTAACGGAAATCAATAAAAACACGATGTATATCCGAACACGCCTCTATCGTTATGGTAATAAAGGCGTGTTCAGATATTTTTGAATGCTCCGGACGCTATCATTTATCTGATGGCGATTGTGCAATTAAGTAGACCATTCGGCCCATAATGATCGTCTGCTCATTGGGCTAGACAAAAATATGAATGAAATTTTAATAATCCCACATCAAGGATATAATTATTAAAGTGAAAAAGTGTTATAAAGGAAACGTACGGAGAATCATTCGGTAAGTAATTTTATTCTACTCTGTATATAACGTACTAAAATGTACACTAGACTGAATAAAACGTTTTACTATTACAATATACACGGTAGGTTATTGAGATTTAACCTTCGGCATAATAGGTATATCGGACCCCAAATGTATCGAAACGTCATATAACCATATTTTTCCTAACTATTGCGGAAAAGTAAACTTTGCGCACGCTTCGCGGGAGTAAATTTCTATTTTTAAGGCACTTGTTATGAAGAAAATCGTTCGATACACGTGTAAAAACTTCTTTTTAACTCGGGTGATTGTCGCCCTCGTTTCACTCGGGCTCCAACTTTTACCCTCGTCGAAATTTTTTTTTTTGCACTTGCTTCGAAATGTACCTCATATGCGGAGGGTTAATTAATGTAGATATACAAATTTTATAGTATTGTAAATATAGTTATATATAGTTGATTCATCGATCAAAAACATATACCTACCTATACCTACTTCGTTTTTTTTAGCATTAGAAAGATCTTTGCAGAACGAGATATAAGGTTTTTTTTACAGGCAAATTCTGCGGATCGAACAGTGAATACGAGTTATTAAATATCACGAATTTATTTTCATGCTATATTAATACATACATTACTCAGTGTTGTGAACAGATAAGAAACATAATGTTAGTTAATTTATATTCTAAGATGAAAAGATAAGAATTTTAATAAATTGCGATTGCAAATTTTCATGGAAAGGTTGTACATTAAAAAACCTAAAGAGGCAGAGTTCTCACACAATTTTAAAATGTCACTGTCACTATCTATCATTCGATTTCATATTGTTGTCGGTTGAGTCGGTTGTGTTTTATATTGCTGTTAGCTTACTTAAAGATTGTTGTTATCGTTTTTGTTCAATTTCGTTATTAATTGTTGATCTATTTAGATATTTTGTTTGTTGGTGCACATTTAAAATGGATGATGTCGTAGCCGGTTCCGGCTAACGTTTTTTCATCTGTAAAGAAGAAGCGGCAAAAGCAAAATCCTGTGACTGCCATTGAAAAGCGGATGGTGGTGAATATTTATAAATTAAGAAATGTGCCATAGAAAGGAATATCCCACTAAGTCGGACCGTGTGAAAAATACTGCTGAGACTGCTGGCATATCGTTGGCTACAGTATACAACATTTTAAGAGAAAATACATTTTTAAATGAAATTAGATAATGTAATAGATAACACAGTGGAAAAAATTATTACAAACGTTGGTGGTTCCGAGTCCTCGGACTCTTGCACTGACAGTGAATAAAACTATGTATGTCATCTCAGTTTTATTTTCTAATTTGTTACCAAATTCAAACTACATTAGAGCGTCCCAGACTAAAGCCGCCTATAATGGCGACAAATACTAAACGACGTTGCCGATGGGTAGGGTTGTCTTAGTATTGTTATCTGCTCAGTCTTTATGACACCGTGTCCGCTTTTATACCGATAGTTTTAATCCATAAATGCATGACTTTTAAAAGTATTGGGAGTGCATAATGTAAGCTAGATTAAATATGAAAATATTGTTAAATTTTAGACTGTAAACTTCATTAAATTCAGTAAATGTAAAATAGGTACGATATGAGCTACAAATTAAAAAAAATACAAATTAAAAACTGCCAAACACTAAACGAAAAAC
>JALPQI010023652.1:0-16919 GCA_025490895.1 Thaumatotibia leucotreta
GTAGTATAAACTGCAACCATATATAACATGGACGTCTAAAGCCAGCTCAAAAATGACCCAAAACCAATTGTTCAATTGTGCCAAGATGGGCAAGACATAGCGCTTTTCGTGACACCGCGTATACAGCGCAACATCTTTGACAATTTTTTAATGAATATCGCCAATCAAAACTTTGATGGACCAATCACAACTATTTTTAAATGGCGGTTTAAGTTTTTATAGATTGACATTCAAATTCATTACCGTGATGCATTGAACAAGGGGTGACACTTGTCAACTAAAATTCAGGACCGTTTTTGAAAGGCAATTTAGTATGGCGTGCGGCTTCCATGTTTTATTTGTTCGTAGAGTATAAACTAAATAACTGAAAACTCCCAAAATGGACTTTCACAGCGCAGTGCGTAGCCAACTGCCTGTGTTGAACTAGTATACAGGGTGGAACGGAACGACGATCTTTCCCGCTACAGACCGACTCTACCAACCAAAACCATTACAATGAACTTTCAGTAAGGGACCAACATCGAAAACGTACATGGAAAATTGACTTTTACATACTATTGAGCTGTAACTTATCAGTCACTTTGTATGAGGGGTTAATTTTTTTAAAAGATATTTCGATGTTGGTACTATACTGAAAATTCATCGTAATGGTTGGTAGACTCGGTCGGTAGCGTGAAGATCGTCGTTCCGTTCCACCCTGTATGTTGAGTGGCATGGCAAAAGGATGCCACTCAATATAATTCCGAGTATGCCACTTTACTTCTCACTTCTTTTGCCACCGCGAGCGAGTAAGCTACGTATGAGCTATGAGCCTATGAGCGATAAAAAGAAAAGCGCTCGATCGGGGATGCTTATATCGTCAGCCTCCGTATCCTAGTTGGTAGTGACCCTGCCTACGAAGCTGGAGGTTCCGGGTTCGAATCCCGGCGAGGACATTATGTGTGTATTTATTACCTAATGCCCCGGTCACGACATTGGTCTATGGCGACCAGCGGCGAGCGAATCTATGGGTTGGAGCGGGATGCCGATATGAGAACGAGAGGGAGCACCATTTTCCGCTAAGTCTGCTGTCGCCTTAGGCTGCGGCTCCACTGACGCGGAGCGGAGCGGAGCTGTGAGAGCTCGGCCATTGAGACCGCATGACAGTGTTTCGAATTTGAATTTGAAGAATGAAATTGGTCAATTTTGCACAGCTCCTATTCGCTCCGCGTCAGTGGAGCCGCACCCTTAGACCAATGTCGTGGCCAGGCCATAAGATATGGTTCCAATGGTCCATAATTTGTTGTTTGATATGTCTCACGGACGCGCAGGTGCGCGCATTGCGTGACCTCCAAGCATTGTGAGAGGAAGGACGTTCACCTTTCAGCTAATTTTCTGTAAACATTTTTTCTCTTTTTTACGTATAAGGCAGAATGCACGAATGTCGAATATCTTCTCATTAATACTTGATAACATCAACAGTTCCTGGCATATTATGTCACCTTGATACACGTTGTCCACGGGATCCACGGTGGTTATCCACGGGATCGGCTACGAGCGTAGCACTCGTATTAAAAAAAGAATGATTTACTCTAATTGTACCTATTTCAGCCTTTTAGTATAAAATTGGACGTAGTTCTGGAAACAGGAACCAATCCACACGAATTTGTCATTAACATCTTAAATCAAAACAAACAAATCAATGTTTAAAATGACAAATTCGTGTGGATTAGTTCCTGTTTGCAGAACTACGCCCGATTATGAACGAGACAGGTTATCATCGCAGTACCTGTTCCTGCCGGGCCTCACTAAAAATCAGCGTTGCGTAGTGTGCCCTGTGGTGCACTACGTGACAACAAGCTGAATGAAGACCCTTTGGCACAACTTCGATATCTTTGTTTTTAATGTAATAAAATTTTAAGTTATGTTTTGTGCTAATACATTCATTTCATTTCATTTCATTAATTTCATTTACAGCTTAAACTAGTGAAACGATATTTATGAAATTTGGTGTGCGTATAAATTCCGTCCCCGGAAAGTAATATAGTATCGGATTCTGTCTCCTAACGGTGTATTAGCGCCGTAAGGGCATGATCGACAGCTGCTGTCAAGTCCTGTCTCTTTTAGCGGGAACGTTCTGGGAAGAGACGCGGCCAAAGGGCGTTTGCTAACTCGTACCTTTTGTGTGAATATCCTGACTAGGTATTTGTAAAACCTAGATTATAGAGCTTTATTTTGTACATGAAGTGTTTAATTTCATAAAATAGGATAATTTAATTCGAGCTAATATTCTGACTATTTGTAAAAACCTATTTTGTACCTACATGAAGTGTTTAATCTCCCAAAAAAAGGATAATTTCATCCCAAAAAATGCGGATGTCCTCGGAACCAAACAAAATTATTCACAGTTCAAGTTGCGGGCAACATCTAGTATAAAAGAAATCTATTTTTGAAACCAGTTTTCTAATTTTTTCCTAGTTCATCCTAAGTTTCCATAGAACTGCATCAGGTCTCCATTCAGGTCATTCAGCTATATCAATCGCACTGTCCTTATCTCATTCTAACTTCGTCTCCCTTGAGTTGACTGAGGCTTACGCCTATTTGCCTACACATGTTCACGCAATTGTGTTATCTAATGTGTATGTGTATCTGTAGCGTATTTGCGGGACTACGCAGGGTCGAATGTTAGGTATTTATTCCTATTTTTTAAAAACCTTAAATCTCAATTCGACTGAATTTTTATTTACCTATGATTCAGATAGCTCTACGAGAGTAGAGGCCAAACTCACAACAACGTGTCATGTACTCGTAAATAAGGGGCATTTTCTAAGTGTTCTTTTTCAATTGATGCGTGTAATGATTGGAAGGAAATATGGCTATGCAAAAATTATAATGTACTTGTATAATTTCGTCCTGTTTGAGCACTCCAATATAATATATCTGGTGGCGACTTTATAATTAAAGGCTCAAATTCTATGTGTGTACTGTGTACCTAGACATATTTAATAGTGTATGTATGAATAATTATGATTTTTACAAAATACTCAGGGTCATTATGTGTTTCAATAATGAAGTTGATTGCAATTTTAGTCACATATAAATCTCAACTCGACAATTTCATTATAAGAAATTTACATTTAGCATTTAATGAACTGTCCATAAAAACACTCGGGGAAAAAATATTGCACAAGATTATGAAAAGGATGTACAGTCTACGTCAAAGATATTATTACGGTTCAAGTGCCAAAAATATATTTACACGACCTTAATGTCAAGGCAATAGAGTCGTGTAAATATATTTTTGGCACCTAAACCGTAACGATATCTTTGACGTCGACTGTACCTACTTATTAAATCGCTGCAAAACCACTAACAAAACATTATTTAACATTTTGGAGTAGCGTGGCCGTGTTACACTTATTATTATGTAAGATAAAGTTAAACAATTATTTTATGACGTAAAAAATATAAGGACCTCAGCAAATAGTAAGATTTTGCACGTTTGGCGTAGAAACTTTAGTTTCAGTCAAGTGCAAAATATGTATCGAAATAATAAATATGTTACGACGTTCTTGTTACACAGAATTAAAGTGCACTAGGACATATTTTTGAGCATTTTTATAAAACCATTATTTTGCTTTTCTTGATGGGGCCCCAGCGCACGCAAATCGTTTGCTGAAATCGCGAAACGTCTGGTTGACGTAACTAAAGACCGAAGAGCTGGCTGCTTCGCACAACGCATCAGTATTGCGATACAGCGAGGAAATGGGAATGCCGCCAGCATCCTCGGTAGGTACAATGCCACAAGGGCCAATCTTAAATATAGGTTAGGTTATTTAGATTAGTTAAATTTATGTATTTATATAAATTATACAATTTTGAAGATCAAGAACAATTATTTTACAGACAAAATCTTTCTCCGATCATTTTAGAATGAAAGGCGGCCAAATTCCAGTCACCAGTAATGAATCGCGGCAGAACACCTATTTACTCTCCAAAAGTATGTGCAGGACAAATTGGGTCGCGCTTGGAGGCTGTGGCAAACACAGATTAGATACGCTACTCAAACAGCGTTCGTTGGCATGCATATTGTATATTGTTATATTAATTATATCGGGCAGGTGATCAAAAGTCACTTACAAAGGCCTCTCCTATTACCTATGCGTACGGGGGTGAATATCTGAGCGTTTCAACCGCCTAATTTTGGTGGCATAATTTTTGCCGAAGTTAGACCTGGATGAAGACCGTAAACAACGACCTAAAGACGACGGGCCTCACACCCGAAATGACGAAGCGACGCCCTGAATGGCGAAAACATATCAGGAGAGCCGACCCCAAATAATGGAATGGAGTGAGGATGATGATGATGATGATGATTTTTGCCGAAGTTTCTAAACGTTTCAATGTTATGCTTCGTAATTTCTATAACGTACCGTGCCTCCTCCAAATGATAAACTAACACATTGTAACGAATAGAAAATTCGGCAAAAATGTTGACACCAAAATTAGGCGGTTGATACGCTCAGATATTTACCCATGGACGCATTAGGAGGTATAGGTAAATGCCCTTGATCGCCATGCTGGGCAAGGGGATTGGCGACCGCAGTAAGGCACTGGTCTCACTGCGAGCTACTAAGCTATGAACTATCGGCTATAAACACGAACAAAAGATACGCACTCCCGTCTAAATAAAAGAGACACGGCTATACTCGCCCAGCTATCAGCTATCACCGCCGGGCGAGTATCGCCGTGTTTCTTTTATTTACACGGGAGTGCGTATCTTTTGTTCGTGTTTATAGCCGATAGTTCATAGCTTAGTAGCTCGCGGTGAGACCAGTGCCTAATGTGTCGACTATGCTGACGCTGCTGCCTAGCATCAATGTTCTGTTAGAGAATGGTCAGTGACACTTCAATCCCTTAATCGATTACAACCGCGGGAAGAGTTGGTTGATTGTACCTACTTTCTGGTTACCTGTATCCCAAGCAGAGGGTTTCCAGCTCATCTCCCCTTTCAAGATGAAAGACCTGTACAAACAAAGATTTTTACTCATTAAAATCTTGAGATCACACCAGCATAGTAACAAAACATTTCGCAATCTTATCTCTCGCATTCCCCGTCTAATCTTTGATGATGAGCGCATATTTCAGCAGGCAGTGACTCTCATTGGCTGGGAGTTTCAGTGAGCCAAATATTTGGAGGATTCAGAATATTAGGGTTTGTGACCATTGGAACATTTATTTTGCCGAAGACATTTCGAAGTGTAGGTAATCAATTTATCATTTAACCTTCTAGCCAACATGTCAATAAATTTTTAAACTCCATGTCAATTAAACAAATTTCGCATTTCTTTTGTCAAAATTTGACAAAATATCCTCGTGTCTAACGAGGATACATCTCTTACGTAAACTGGATTTGGAACATGGGTAACATAGTTTCCGGCCAAGTTGGTATATACGGCCGAGCGAGCGTACGAGTGAGGCCGGATAGACAACGAGGCCGGGAATCCGTTTTCACGCCGAGGCATGTAGGTATAGCGGTTTTCTCAAACATACAAAGAAATAAAAAAAAAATTACAATGTTGTCGAAATAAAAAAAAAAGTTACTTTGCAGGCCTAGGCCTGAAAAGTGTTATGAAATTCCATTTCCATCCCAGTGAGTTACTGCGCCCTAAAACCGAAACTTTCGAGTCTATTTTAAGGAACGTAAAGACAATATTTCATTGCATGTTTGAGAAAAATATATTTAATAAAATTATTTTTCTTAACTAGTGCGGAAAAGTAAACTTTGCGCACGGTTCACGTGCGTAAAAATCTCTTTTTAAGGCACTTGTTATGAAAAAATTCGTTCGATACATGTGTAAAAACTTATTTTTAACTTGGGTGATTGTCGCCCTCGTTTCACTCTGGCTCCAACTTTCATCCTCGTCGAAAAAAAAAATTTTTGCACTAGTATCGAAATGTACTAATGGATATATCGCGTATATTAATTAACTGAACTTCATTCCGACGTTTTAGAACACTGCAGGGTTTGTGGGTCTACGGGTGACTAAACTCCCAATCGCTAAACTGAAGTGGTAGTGGGCGGGGCATATTGCACGTAGATCCGATGGCCGTTGGGGCAGAAAGGTTCTCAAGTGGCAGCCACGTACCGGAACGCACCCTACAAGGTGTACTGATGAACTGGTGAAGGTAGCAGGAATCCACTGGATGCGGCGGACCGTCCATTATGGCATAAATAAAAGAAATACCTAAATATAAGTTAGTCTATGATTATGGCAATCTTTGGGGGAGGCCTATGTTCAGCAGTGGCCTTTTTTCGGGTGATATGATGATGATAATGATGAAATTGAAACTGTATAAAGTCCATTCATCCTTAGCTGTCTTATCTAGTAAACAACTTTCTAACCTCAAAGTACACGTTTTCTGTTGTAAACTGTCATATTTGCCCATACCAAAATACCTGAGTCCGTATTTGTGCAGTCCGTCCGAAGTGATTAGTATATTGCTTAATTTTTAATCAAAGAAACAGCAGTTTACAACAGAAAACATGTACTTTTGGTTAGAAAGTTGTTTACTAGATAAGACAACTAAGGATGAATGGAGTTTAAAATGATACATAGCCAGTATTGCCTCCCCTAAGATAATTCCTATCTATCCTTGAATAACTATCGTTTCAATTGAAACACGCAGCTAACGAATTGGTTATCTTTTGCCAGTCAGTTACGATCATTGGTTTATCTAACTGCTAAGTAATTAATTTAGTGGATGACGTATGAATAGGTAGTACTAGGTACTTAAGATAGAAGTACTAGTACCCGACGCAGTACCAATACTCGTCATAATAGCTTGAGTTGCCATCGATACCATAAAATCAACTAATAGGGCATTTAAACGATGATAAATGTATGTGCCTTGCTTCATATCCCATTTTTGAAATAATTAGTTTATATATAAATTAATTGCATAATTTGAAAACAAGCTGACGTTTATTAGGACTGAGTGCAAATATTTTCAATGTCCCAATATGTGACATTCAAACTTGTACTGACGTGCCATTTATTGGGACCGCCAACAAAAGCACCTGACACTTACTCGTACAATGGAGTTGACTAAGAAAATTTGTAATTTTGAGAAATGTTGATATTGTCACCCAATAAAATAAATACTATTTAACAAAACTAACAAACTCCTCTCCCAAAGCACATGACGATACTTTATGTAGATTTTACATATGAGCAAAATAACGCGATTCAAATAAATATTCTCTGTTAACATGTTGCATACTAGTAATTCCACCTTATAGGTGCTACGGCCATTTGTTTAGCAAGACATCAAGTAATCGGTCTGCCTCTTAAGGCACTGGTCTCACCGCGAGCTACTCTGCCGTGCAATTCCTAAACCACAGTAACTGACAAAAGTCGATTTTAAGATAATAGCAAAAAACAGTTTTAAAGTAATATATTTTCCAAGATATGATAGTTATTAATATTTTTTTTTGTCCAAAATGAAGTATTAAAATCATACAATATGATAAATTAAAAAAAACGTGCTTCTGCATTTTCTAAAATTAAATATGTGTTTTTTTCGAAATTCTGTGTTTGTACTGCGCTTTTAAAAACAGGGAAAAATATAACAATTACTAATTAAGACACAGTAAAATGACCACTTACTGCACAAATTTTGCGTGCTTTATAGAGATAGGTGGCATTTTACAGGTTAAACTGCAGTAAAAGGGACTAGTGTACTGTAATTTAACTAGTATTTTGATTGAATTTTCGTGCTACGAACTTCATTCACAGCAGTAAAATATAGTTTTTAAAAAATAAAGTAATTAAAATACAACAAAACTTTGTAACAGCATTACATGATTTTATTATTAAGAAATTCAAACACTCTTATCAAGTTTCATGCCAATGTAAGACACAGAAGGAAGTAAAAAACGATTTAAAAGTTACTTGAAAAACGCAGTTTATTTAGGGATTTGTCGTCAATAATACAAAAATTAGACAAAAATTAAGGTTTATTACCACATTTTCTTAAGCAATGAAATAACAATCAACTTAAGGTACCAGTATCGGTTGTAATCATAGCAAATGGCACATTATATTTAGCCTTACATTGATTTCAATGAGTAAGCTCACGACTGATTATGGCGTAGCACTTCTACGATTAATTTTAATAAATATAATTTCTTACGTATTCGTGTCAGTCATAATTCAAAAATACTTTAGAATACTGTATATTATAATACAAAACCCTATAAAAGAATAAATAATCATTAATTATGACCTTTTACTACAATAGTACTCCGCTCCTGGAGTATATTTATGTATGACACGTTATAGGTTTTGTTATATATCCGTGACTAATTTAATTACACCGTATATATGTCGTAGGATGATTTGATACTTCGAATCTTCGCGAAAATCCTAGGGGTTTTGCGAAAACGCGGATAATAGGTTAGGTTAGGTTAGTTTGAAAAACCCCTAGGATTTTCGCGAAGATTCGAAGTATCAACCTAGGATTTTCGCGAAGATTCGAAGTTTCAAATCATCCTACGACATATATATTATGTAACAATTCATTCAAGAAATGATGAAGAATTTACTTTCATATTTTATGTTTAGCTTTGAATTTAAACTAACATAAAGAAATTTGTTAAATGCATCTGGGATTACCGTATAAGAAACTTAAACCAAAAAGTATGTAGCAATCTTATCAAATTCCAAAACAGGTAAATACAAATTTCTAAATACTCGATTATTGACCGGTATTGGCGGTATTCGTATAATTCATATGTATAATCTACTTCATACGTTACGGCGAGGTATCGCAATCAAGAAGAAATGTAGGTAACAATATTATGACATAACGATGATATTTGTTGGCAAGGCATTGCTTAATAAGATGATACCGCCGCCTATGAACCATAACAAAATTAAATGTGTACAAACTAAAGAGAAGGTTATTTTTTTGTCTTTTAAGAACCTAATAATTAGGTAATAATACCTTTATATGTTTAACTATATAAGTTTTTATTCGTTTATCAACAGACGACACCTTGGTTGTTTTAAATTGTAAATAGGTCAGGAATTATTTTACTACTTTAAACAGGATGTTCTAACGATATCACTACAAGCTCTCTCTATCTTCAAGAAACGTCCGAGATGGAACTAACTCGAATTTGCCACTTAAAATAAACATCTAAATGCAGTTAAAATAGTCAAATAACATTAAAATACTGCCTAAACTGCAGCCCCTTAGGGTGCTACTGTCCTTTAGCTAGTATTATTGCTATTGAAAGTAACTAATACAACATACAGCATAATGTGTATATTAATGAACTTGTTACTGCAGTTTAGATGGTAATACGATACTTATTTTAACAGTAGTGTACCACTTTAAATATCGTTATTTTACTCCTACTGCGTCTTAACTGGTAATAATGCTTATTAATCTATGAAACTGGAAACGAAGTACAACACTTTTAGCATAAAAATTGTATACTGTGTTTTAATTAGTTTCTTTATAAACGAGATACTATCAGTTTGCATGCTAAAACTCATAAAAATCTACACCTGTACTGCGTTTTAGTTAGTATCAGCCTAAAAACCGTAGCCGTCGACCATTTTACTGCGTTTTATATTGCATTGTGCAGGAAAAACTAGTCACTTACTGCTTTTTGGGGTTCGAGTTTCCATGTTCCAGTTTTCCAAATTAAAAACCGATCGATTGGGATTATGCGTTTTGATTTGCTGATTATAGATCACCAATAAACCAAAAATCGGAAAATTGGCAGTTACTGTGGTTTAGGAATTGTACGGCAGTACTAAGCTATGAACTATCGGCTATAAACACGAACAAAAGATACGCACTCCTGTGTAAATAAAAGAGACACGGCGATACTCGCCCGGCGGTGATATAGCTGATAGCTGGGGGAGTATATAGCCGTGTCTCTTTTATTTACACGGGAGTTAATAGATTAGTAGCTCGCGGTGAGACCAGTGCCTTAGATGGAACGCTTGCCATAGAAAATCTCCAGATATAAGTATCCGTTAGTTAAAACCTTCATATCCTTTTCTCAAGTCATGATACGTCACGCTAAATGCCCAATGTACTTCACAAGGATATGGCCCAACGATCGCATAAACCATCGCCAGTAGCCACTATGTACATAAGATTATGTAATTTTAATTAAATAAAGCAAACCAAACAATGATATAACCGCGCACACAATATCCACATGTGCGGTGACATCATGTCTCGAGACGAGAAAAGGATAGTTGGAAAAGTAACAGTTCATCTTTTTAAGATATCATATAATATATATAAACTATAACATGAGACTTGGAAAGATGTACTAGCCCTCACAGCGTTTACGGAAGAGTCAAATGGGTCAAAATTATTTTCGTTGTCTTTTTGTTTCATACCACTCTGTCACGCTTTTAGTTGCTGTTTCGACTCAGAATATTAAAAAAATCCGGTGCACTTGTATTTCATTTTCACGCTAGATTTCAATCCATACATGAGAAATTGAAAACATCATCTCATACAAAAATCACCACTGCGTCACGTTTTTAGGGACATAAAATAAGACAACGAAAAAAATTTTGACCCAAATATAGCCCAAGTTTAAACAATGTTTTGAGGGCAAGAAATCCAGGGTGTCAATATGATAGAGGAAAACTCCTAGCGCCACGGTGTTTGTTCTTAACCTGGTCATGGTTTCACAACGGTGGCAATCTCTTATCAAAATTAAAAAACTGGGGCAGAACCAACATAATTAGGGTCACTATGTATGATTGCACATAATAGTACTTGGGTAGGTTGGGTTTTTTTTATTATTAGGTGTATTCAGACCAAACGAGCATTCGCTATTCTAACCCCCTACTCTACGAAATTCGATCGTTACACGTTAGAGTGAGGGATAGAATAGCGAATGCTCGTTTGGTCTGAATGCAACTTCAGTGGCTATTTGGTCGGCAAATAATAATAATTCACGGAAGAAATTCAAAATAAAGGAGTAACACGTGCTGTATGAGATCACTCTAATATTGCTTTAATACAAAGTAAACCTCCTGATAGTCAGTATCCGCGGAACAACACCCGAGGGACTTAATGATCAATCAAATATCGCTAACAATAAAATTCTACAAGAAAATCTGCATACAAAGTTGAGGGATGACTTCATAGTACTTCAAGGTGGCTCAAAATACCAGGAACAATAATATGTTGGGTGCCTTGGGATAATTCCGAAAGTAGTGTAATTCCGAAAATCACAGGATGATCACTAGTAACAAAATTACATCGTCTTAAGGTGCATTCAGACCAAACGAGCATTCGGTATTCTATCCCCCACACTACGAAATCAACGAATCACGTTTTATGTAACGATCGAATTTCGTAGAGTAGGGGTTTAGAATAGCGAATGCTCGTTTGGTCTGAATGCACCTTTAAGTGTCTCCTTTCGAAATTATTCCGCGTTTTTGAAATTCGAAATTATCCAGTACAGTACACTGTAGGTAAGGTAAGAATTACATGAAATTCTTAGGCAATTTTGTATTGGGAATTTCAAGGAAATTATTTAACTACCTACCTACTGTTATAAATAAGGAAAAAACAAGCAAAAAATCACGTTTGTTAGATGAAAGCCCCATTAAAAATCAATTATATTTTACTTTTTAGTATTTTTTGTTATGGCGGAAGAAATAGAGCATAATAAGGAAAATTTCAACTATCTCACTATCACGGTTCATGAAATACAGTCTGGTGACAGATGGACAGACGAACAGTCAGACAGAGGAACCTTACTAATAGGGTCTCGTTTTAACCTCTAGACGTGGAACCCTAAAAACAAAATCACTGAGCAGTACTTACTAGGAGTCTCTGATTGTACTTTTTTATCACTTGGGTATTTAATTAGTTTTGTCAGTTGTCACCCCCATATGCAGTAATTTAACGCTACCTAAACTTAATGTTCTATATAAATAGAAAGCTTTACTTCACAAATAAATGGGTGAATCAAATTTGTTCTGTTTGTTATTACCATGATTACGGTCGCCTGAGTCACGCTGGTTTTATGCATAATTATGATGCTTAAACTTTCCTTGATGGGCCATCTACAAACATGGACTATATGCATCGCATGTTTGCATAAATTAAGTAGCATAATTTTGCATAAAACCAGCGTGACTCAGGCTACCGTAACCATGGCAATAACAGACAGAAAAAAGTTGATTCACCCCAATATCAAAATGTTCGGCGTCCTGGAAACCTCAATACCCCTTTTCTTGTAGTTGTCGAAGATATCCGTTGCAAGAAAAACGTATAAAAACCGACACCGCCCGCGCGGAAGCCCCCTGCATCCAGTTATCTTAATTCTTCAATTGACTGCCTCGATTACTTCTATGATAATGGTAGCAACAATCTAACATTATTTGTGCTATTTCCATCGCAAGTAGGGAAATCGCTATTAGCGCATGTTGTTCGATCATCATCATTATGACTTAGTTGATTGATGATCCTATGTCCCCTAGATGGGGCAGTGCAAAGAGTATCCATATTGCGCTATCCTGTATAGGTCTTGAGCTTCACGCTTGATTTCGCTGTAACTTTTGCCAATAGACGCCGCCTCTGCGATGATAGTCCGCCGACAGGATTGTTTAGAGCGGCCGCGTATCTAAGACTTGCCTGGCAATGTTGTCGAGATTCCTTGTGACTGAACCAGCTGCCAGTGGCGTAACTTTACTATCTAGGGCCTGAGGCAAATTATTTTGATGGGGCTCTATCAGTAAAAATCGTCACATTGTACGCAGTTTCATTTTAAATTTAAATTCACAGCCTCTTGGGCCGGGGCCCTTTTGGGTCGGGGGCCCGTGGCATTTTGCCAGCCCTGCCACCCTATTGTTACGCCACTGCTTGCTGCGTTTGATCTGCTGATCGATCGGAGTCTCACCGCCGTGTTCCCAAAAGTCAAGATTGGACTTTCTCGGGCCCGTATAGGTACTTAAGTAGGTACACAGAGAACACGGCGCAGGGGTTGGTTGATGAAGACTTGAAGCCGGCGCGAGATATTCTCCTATCATCATCATTCCAGTCTCCATACATGTACCGGTTGGAAACAATCTACATCCAGCGTCTCCCGGTGATCTTTGTAAGCTCGTCTGTCCAATAACTTGACCCCAATAATGTTCAAAAAGACCAGTCATACTCTGTCAGTTCTGCTAACATCAGATGCTTCTCTAGTCTTAACCTAAGGGTCTACCAGGAGCGACGAGTTGCCTGCCTGTGACACTAAACCCCATTTGTAACTCGGGTTATCCAACCCAAAGCTTCATAGGCTTACGTCGTTTCGCTCCCAAGTTCATGTGGACACCTTCCGACGCCATGATCAGACCAGGTCCATGATATGATTACATTACATTGTCATTGCGGCACATTGCGTGATGACGGCAATAAGAATACATTTGTCACACCAACTCTTCCCGCGGGCGTCGTAAGAGTCGAATAAGGGACTGAAGTGTCACTGACCATTCATTTATTATGGATTGATCATGGGCAGCAGCGTCATCATAATGGGCACATCACTGCGATCGCACATCCGTTTACCTAGCGTGGTGTTTATGGGCATTACCTTCTAAAGCGTTCACGCATCAGTGGAAGAGGCCTACGTCCAGCAGTGGATTGAGATAGGCTGATCATACGCTAAAACATGGGATTTACATACGTATGAAGTCAATGATTCATGAAGTCTAAATTGTATCTCAATCGGTAACCGGGAAGTAGATCAAATTTAATTCTCAAGATTTGATTACCGATCGCCAGACAAACGTCGGGACAGATGAAACTATATACATCAAATTATATGTAAAACAATGCTATATATCACAAGGTCAGAATCAGTTTTAGGTAGTCAGTTTGCTCGCTGAATTATTACAGGCTAACGAATCCCATTGTTTTAAATTCAGGCGCCTACGTGTTTTTGTGAACCGAACTGAACAATTGTCATTGATGAGTTGCTGATATTTTTTGACAGGCACCACCCACGAAAAATAGGTTTTATTAAGGTATCACTGACAAGCATATGCTTTAGCCAATGACGCCTGACCTGCAGAGGTTTTGTTAAGGGACAGCAAGATCCAGTGAAACGACGTGAAAAATTTGTGGTATCCCATTGTCGATACAGTACATCTATGTAGGTATCCACTTTTAGTCTTCCTTACAAAGCAATAAGGTCAAAACGTGGATAAAAATACAAAATCACACTTCAACCAATCACGTTTTGTGTAACGATCGAATTTCGTAGAGTGGGGGGTTAGAATAGCGAATGTTCGTTTGGTCTAAATGTACCTTTAAACAATCATGAACGCGTAGCGTTTGGAGCTCGGCATATTCCTTGGCCGTCTTTCGGTCAACAAAAGTGTACCTAGTAGTGCAGTTGTTATATCCATGTTTTGACCTTGTTGAATCGTAAGGATATACAATACTAAAAATC
This sequence comes from Thaumatotibia leucotreta, assembly GCA_025490895.1. NCBI lineage: Eukaryota > Metazoa > Arthropoda > Insecta > Lepidoptera > Tortricidae > Thaumatotibia > Thaumatotibia leucotreta. The sequence continues at coordinate 14,474 of JALPQI010023652.1, forward strand.
GATTATATACTTACATATGTCTTTATATACTTAGGGCTGATTTTTCAATCACCAAATAAACCTATCCATTAGTTAAAATTATCTATCACCATCCTTTTCTAAAACCATCAGTCAAAAAAGGACAGGGTTAACATTTATTTGACACATACTGTTAACTGGGGATTGAAAAATCAGTCCTTAGTCGACTTTGCGTAAATGTATTTTATATTGGTGAAATACTCAAAATCTATTACGGAAAGAGTACAAAAGTCACTCCAATGCCTCAGAAAAATAAATATGGTGCATCACATACAAGGACAGTGTGGCACACTGATATGATATGACACTAAAAATATCCGGTGCAGTAATGAAGACTGAACGATGCCTGTTGCAAGACTATAAATAGGCAACTACTTAGTTATCAGATACCTACATGAACAGGTATCTATACCTATAACTTTAACTCTATTACCAGTGGGATCTACCACTACAGAAAATAGTCCATTTCGATACAAGTGCAAAAAAAAAATTTTCTTCGAGGGTGAAAGTTGGAGCCCGAGTGAAACGAGGGCGACACAGTTAAAAAGAAGTTTTTACATGTGTATCGAACGACTTTTTTCATAAGTGCCTAAAAAAGAGAAATAAACGGACGCGAATCGTGCGGAAAGTTTACTTTTCCGCACTAGTTAGGAAAAAGCAGTTTCCTTAGAGCATTTAGCCAGACTATAACCCGTTGCGATTTTTTTTTGTATGTTATTTCAAAAAAAAAACATTGTTGCTATGCCACCTCCTGGGTCCTATTTCACCACATTGACAGGATTAATGTTATTGACGTCATAGAAATCCGTAGGCTACAGCTACCGCTTTCGATGGTCCATGTGCTTTTTTACCACCAATACAGAAAATTAGATATTAATAAAAAACGTTACTATATCGTTAATAAGGGTGCGCCAAAGTATTTATAAAATTGCAACTTATGATTATTGGAACTCCGAAAATTTTTCTTATACAATTTAACTTCATAATGATCGGTATTTATAAGTAATCTTTGTTCATAATTATCATCACTTAGAATTATTTATGTTCATAATGTTGTTTTTCATATATATTTTTAGTACTAACTTTTATGTTTATATAATTTTTCACTATACTTATTTTATGCTATATACTCTAATGTTATATTTATTTTTATCTGCACTGGTTTTATGTATGAATTACTTTTGTTTAATTAAATATATATCGTACTATTAAGTACTGTAAACACTGCTACCTGCACAAATCAGGCTGTGGCAGAGTACTGTTAAACGGGTTCCCTCTATCTGGCATAACTTTTTTTGTCCGAAACGCTTAGGACATAACAAACTTGGCACAATCTATTTTGGCATCATCTTAATGAGGCAGAATTAGGCTATTCTGGCATCATCTTGGCCGAAACTATTTTGGCATATCATTATTTACGCCGAGTGTTATAATAAGACAGCAATTAGATTTGCATATTTTTTGGGCATATAGCCACATGTTCGAAACTTGCATTTTTCGTCAGGCAGAATTTGTTGTGAGGGTGAAAATTTCTGCAGTGAGCGAGCGAAGCGAGCGAACAAAACCTTCCGGGCAGATCCGACTCGGATAGGTTAGGTTAGAAGACTAAGTCTTAGTCTTCGAGGTTATTTTTTTTTTAGCAACCTAGAAAATACTCAGCTCAGTAACACAGTAAGTAACGTACAGAATATTACTACTACCTCGATTATATTGAGAGGTTGCATTGTAATTATTCCTTCTCTGTTATGCTAAAACAAACTATGTCGATATTTTTTTATGTCCATGCTTTTTTATGCTAAAGTTGAGTATGCCACAACAGTTTCTGCACAAAGCCCATTATGACTACATAGTTTATGTCATATAGAATTATTCATAAAATAATTATACCACAACAGGGTGAACCTAATGGTAAAATGTTTATAAATAAACAATTTATTTCAAATAACTTTATGGGTATAGATTAATCTACTTGACGACTTTATGAGGATTAAATTTCGAAATAAAAATCGTTATGAACATTGTAGGTCGAAGTATAATTTTAGTAAGAAAAAAAGTATGAGAAAAAAAATTCGGAGTAATGATGATTATGAGTAAAAAACGGTATTAGTAAAAATATTCGAAGAAAAAATTGTAGAAGTGCCAATATGGACCCCGTAATAATAGTAATAAACTACTTTTTATTTTCCGAAACCGACAATTATCACGCAGGATTAAAGCACTGGTCTTACCGCGAGCTACTACGCTAGGAACTATGGGCTATAAACACGGACAAAAGATACACCTATTTCTCCAGGGGCCTATTTCTCAAAAGCTTGTAACTTGTAATACAAGCGGAAGTCCTCATCTAACATATGGTGTCAAAAAGAGACTTCCACTTGTATTACAAGTTAAGCTTTCGAGAAACGGGGCCCCAGTGCCTTAAAATAAT
>JALPQI010023653.1:0-18946 GCA_025490895.1 Thaumatotibia leucotreta
TATTGTCACGGCAAGATGTACTTTCCACGCTTGCAGCAGCAATCAATATGAACGGCTTCGTACTCTTGGAGGAAACGTCGCTTGAACTAGACCAGTTGAAGATCCAAGCAATTGCTGCCGATGAAGGACTCACACTGGTAATATTGGCTTCTGAAATGAAATCAAACTAATGTTTATTTTTAGTTACATCACATTGCACGTTATGAACGTCAATATCACAAATAATAAAAGGTGGCTCATTATTGCACAATGTACTCGTTAAAAGGCATTACTTTTGTGAAGGTATCGCGACGTCGTTCGTCATCATCGGAGTATTTGCTGCTAAGGCGCACAGTGGTTGTGCCGTCGACGAAGGTCATCATAGAAGTGCGAGATGATGATTACAACTGGCTGGAGCAGCTGAAGATGGCAATGAAGCGCGCCGAGAACGAGAACTTGCGTGTGTATTTGTGGTCACGTGCATCTGGCTCTGGCGTGCTGGGCCTAGGGACGTGTTTGCGACGCGAATCTGGTGGTGACTGCCTTCGAGTATACTACTTGCCTGGAGCGGATCCTTTCGTCCCCGACGCGCCAATGTACAGCGAGCAGGTGCAGCGAGACCTGGCATTCAATGTGTTGCGCTCTGGTGTCTGGGGCACTTACCGCCATCTACCGCTCGACGACCCGGCGGGTGTTAGAGAGGTAAATCTGCAGGGATTTTATCATTATAATCTCCTGGAATTTTATGTTGTCTCATTAACAAGTTTCAATGTGCCGTTTATCGCTACTGCTTTATTTTTGACCGTATTTTTTGTAATGTTACTGAACGTTAGTCACGTTATACTGTTTATTTCACTTTCGCTTTGTCACTTCGGTAGGATAATGCCTAGTAAATGCGAGATGGTCTGATTTTTATGGCAGGTAGAACACGCGTATGTAAATACGCTGACACGCGGCGACCTGTCATCCTTGCGCTGGATTGAAAGTGACTTGAAATATGCAGCAGTTGCCCCGCCGCGCCCTCGCACCGAACTGTGCCGTATTTCCTACTCGTCTATCAACTTCCGTGACATCATGCTTGCCACTGGCAAATTACCACCAGACACACTCCCTGGAGATCTCGCTGATAAGGTAAGCTAACTCAAGCTCATATAATTAGTAAAATCCAACCTGCACGCCGTACTCGTACAGCATCCAAATAATGCTTAGAATTTAATTTGTAATTTGATTTAAGGAATGTTTACTCGGGTTTGAGTTCAGCGGATACTCATCAACTGGCAAGCGCGTAATGGGTGTAGTTCAGACAATGGGACTAGCAACAACAGTGGAAGCTGACGCAACCCTTATATGGGAGGTACCGGATCATTGGTCTCTCGAGGAGGCTGCGACTGTTCCCGTGGCGTATGCAACTGCGTATTATGCACTTGTAGTGCGCGGGCGTATGCGACGTGGTGAAACCGTTCTAGTGCACGCGGGGACAGGCAGCTTGGGCCAGGCTGCTATCGCCATTGCACTTCATGCTGGCTGCACTGTGTATACGACCGTCGGCTCGCCCGCCAAGAGAGCTTTCCTGCACGAGCGATTCCAACATTTACCGGATACCAACATCGGCAACTCGCGCGACTGTTCATTCGAACAACTCGTACTGCGTGGGACATGTGGTCGCGGCGTCAACCTAGTTCTTAACTCATTAGCAGGGGATAAACTTCAAGCTTCGCTGCGGTGCCTTGGTCAGGGAGGCCGTTTCCTTGAAGTCGGCAAGTTAGACCTTAGCGCTAATACGCCACTTGGTATGGCCGTCCTTCTAAAAAACGCCACAGTGCATGGCGTCCTGTTGGATGCGCTATTTGGCGTTGAGGATCACCCAGAAAAAGCTGAAATGAAGCGTTGCGTACAAGATGGCATTGCCGCCGGCGCCGTTCGCCCGTTACCTGTCACGACGTATGCTACTAATCAGCTTGAAGAGGCTTTTCGGTAAGTTTCTGACGTAATTTGCAAATAATGTATGATCTTTTCTCGTTGATTCGACCTGATAGATATTCAATTTAACAGGTACATGTCAACGGGAAAACATATCGGCAAGGTTGTGATTCGTATATGTGAGGAAGGATCAATGAATGCAATAGTGAAGCCAAAGCTGTTGCCTGCCATACCACGTGTGTACATGCATCCAGGAAAAAGTTATATACTCATTGGTCAGTATCGAAAAATCAATTAAATATATTCAATTTACACTACGAACACATGTCATTATTTCTGGTTTCTTGCTGCAGGTGGGCTAGGTGGCTTCGGTTTGGAATTGTGCGAGTGGTTGGTTGGCCGCGGAGCGCGCACTCTCGTGCTTAATTCTCGCAGCGGAGTTGTCACTGGCTACCAGTCCTGGTGCATCCGAAGGTAAAATACTAAATGTGGAGGGATAGTGAGTAGTAATTGGGCTGGCTAACAATTTCTTTGTTTGAAGATGGCGCGCCTTGGGAGTAAGAGTCCTTGTGTCGAAGATAGGCGCGTCGTCGGTGGCAGGTGCGCGCAAACTGCTGGAAGAGGCGGGGGCGATGGCTCCAGTAGGTGGCATCTTCAACCTCGGCGCAGTCCTCCGCGATGCTCTTATTGAGAATCAAACCTCAGAAGATTTTCGAGCTGTAACTGAATCCAAAATTGAAGGTGAGTTATGCCCTGATTCATCTTATTTCTGCGTGCTAACGTATTTTGATACCAAAACAGTAATTTATCTTATCAAAACACTGTAAAACTATTGAGCGTTTCAATCAAAACATCCCAATTTGTCGCTGACGATAGGCCGAAATTGGCTTGTACCTATATACGAATTAAATGTCTAAGCCCCCTTATGGTAAGCGACACAGTGGGATGTTTTTACTAAACAATGTTGATTAATTAATTAGTACCGACTTAGCATTTATGTTACAGTAACGCGTGCACTGGACATCGCGTCACGCACACTGGTGCCAGATCTGGAATACTTCGTAACATTTTCATCATTATCATGCGGACGAGGCAATGCGGGTCAGAGCAACTACGGGTTCGCGAACAGCGCAATGGAGCGGCTATGCGAGCAGCGGAAACGAGAAGGGCTGCCAGCGCTATCTGTACAGTGGGGTGCTATCGGTGACGTGGGGCTAGTGGCCACCATGTTTGGAGAGGATGCGGAAGTGGCTGGAACCGTGCCTCAGCGTATCTCCTCATGCCTCGCGACTTTGGAGACGATGCTCCTGACGCCGCATGCCGTAGTTTCCTCCATGGTACTTGCCGACACACGTAGCAGCCAGGAAAAACCCGCGCAGGACCTTTTGCACGCTGTGGCTAATGTGCTTGGTAATTAATATTCTGGATAATTGATTTAAGCTTTCACGATTATCAAGTTTACGTGATTAAGTCCCGTTTGTCGTTAAGATTCTGGATAATGTTATTCACTATGGATTTTTAATGTAAACTGGAAAATAAGAAACGATGTAGTTTCACGACGCTCGTTGAAATTAATATAGATAATTGTTCACTGTTGTGTAATCATTTAGTAATGCAAATACTGAAATAGGCACAGTGTCAAGGAGGGGGAGTGACATATGAAAACACTATAAACGTTTATACTATTGTATTTCTCAGTAAGATCTCCCTCATTCCAATTCACCTTACTTCTATATACATGTTTGTACGTGTTTTAAGAGACAATCCTTTATCATCATGGAGAGGTGTTTAATCTACATTTAATCTCTACTACGTTGTCTACGTGACGAACGTGTAGGATTGTGCTAGCCTATCACACCTCCCCTGAAAAGGTAAGGGATTCCCTCCCCTGAAAAAGAAACATGTATATGTTTTTATAACATACCAAAAAAATACACAAAACAAATACAAAAAAATATAAGCTACTTATACACAGACAAAAAATTACATTATTCACGGCTTTAGCTATAAAATTAATTTCAAATAATTAGTAAAAATGTGTATAGGTAGTTACATTCAACACTTTAGCTTTAAAATTAATTTCAAAAATTAGTAAAAATCAGTATAAGTAAACTCCTTATGCATAATAGTCACGTTAATCAGTTCCCGCTTAGTAAATAAATTGTCATATCCAAGTCCTTGTGTCTTAGACACTATATAGGTTTTTTTTTTTTAATACTCCGTTAACTAACTTCTTCAGTCCTAAATCAACTTCAATACAGTCATATATAGCTTTCAACTTCTGCAGAGCATAATCAGATTTCGTAATGCTGCGTCTTCGGCGCGCCTTCATCCTTGAAAATTCTGATATGCGTTCTGCAAAAGTAAAGCGAGTCAAATAAACAACACTTTAAGCGGGTGTTTTCTACGCTTCACTTCAGCTAAGGGATACACACGCGTTCAATAACTCGGTCAACAGACCACAATACAAAAAAAATCGCTCAAGATACAAGGAAACCAAAAATCCACGCGCGCACAATACTTATCTCAGGCATTTCTATTTAACACAACTATGTCCAAGAGCCTCCGCAACTGATGTAAATATTTATTTACATCTATAGTCGAAACCTCAAGGATGAAAAAACCTGCCTTGTATCTTGGGTAGCCTTGCTATAATAATTCTAGATGCCTTTAGGGCCATCATAGATAACTACATCATAATCAATAAACAAACAAATATGAAAACAATCCAAATCTATATAAAGCAAAACATTTCAATGAAAACCTCAACATTTAAGAATTTACAAGAATTCTTAGTTGATCAGGCTAATTGTTCTATGAAAAACTTATTTGTTTTAGTTTTCGCCAACATTATCTAATGCTATGGAATCTTATCCATTCGAAACTATTATTTCCAAACTCCTTACAATACATCAAATCTTAACTTGACAAATTCCTATAAAAGTCGTATACCATGTACATTTCTCCAGTTGCCTTATCCAATACCTACCTACTTAGGTACATCAATGTCAAATCCGAGGAAACAAAAATAAACTTGAGCCAAGTGAGGCTGCAACATAAAATTACACATTAAACATGATTAAACCATCAAATCAAATACAATACTCCGTTTTCTGTAATTCAAAACCACATTGTTCTACACCACTAATTTCTTCTAACCCTACATAATATTTCATGTCCATTATCACATTCATTATTTACGTTATCCTAACACAAGAAAATAAAATAATCATACAATATTTATCTGACGCGGAATAAGAAAATTGCATACTACTACATTATTAAATCACGTAACTCACGTAATACAATGATGACAATGAAAACATTGACATTGAAACAATATCATTGTTTCGTAGTAAAATTAATATTTAAATCACCTAGTAAACAAAAGAGAAAAAAAATGTTATTACCTACTACAATATGTGATTACCTTTACAAGCTATGTACTAAAATAAGTAACCAGCACTTACAACTTCTTCCTATAATAATTAATACCCATGTCTGTTTTTGTTCTCCAATAAATAAAATCAAATAACAAATCTCCATACATCAATCGTTGATTTTAACTTTCACGTTGTTAAAATATATGTATACCGATTGTTCATAAAGCTAATTCATAATGAAAATATACAGTTAAATTGAGAACCTCCTTTTTTAAAGTCGGTTGATAATGAGATAATTAAAGTTATTAGTCTGACCAATTGCTTAAAGACAGTATAGGTAAACAAAATATATTTTCGCTTAGTCAAGAGCCTTCGTTCTCTGACCTTGCTGAACATGCATTGCATGAGCGAATATATGTTTACTATTATACCTATAATTTAATAATTTGCTAGTATAGATATTTTTTAACGTACACAAAATGTATAACGAAGAAAAATATATAAAGAAATCTCTCCTACAACTTTTACACTAATCAACAAAAAAAATTCATCAAACGCGAGTACACAAGCTCCTAAATAATATCTAAATTAATGATTTAACGATCTATTCTTACCTGTTATCTAACACATCACAATACAGTACAACAAAAACAACAAAAAAAAATACCTAAGCATATCCACGTTGCTACCGCACTCTCGTCGTTGCTGAACTGTTGGGCTGAGCCGGGTGCTCGCTGACGGCACGGTGCTTGCCATATGTACAGATCCTAGTTCAGTTGACGGCGGCCAATGCGACGCCGGATCCGGGGGGAAGCCAGTCGGTGCTGCTTCCGAGGAGACTGCATGACGGAGACGACAGCCCTTTTCAGCTGATACAATTAGAGGCAGCCTTCGTCGATCCAAACCCCTGTTCCTCGACGCCATATTAAGGCTTCTGCAGAAAATGGGTGGCGTCCGGGCGGGCGTTCACGTTCTTGGTGTAGAAATCACGTATTTGCGTCGTTTTAATTGCTCGGAAAAAAAATTGTTCTTAACTTGTCACTCCGCAACACTGTCCAGTCACTCCCCAACCCTGTCCTGTCCTGTCACGGTCGCCATGAAATAGGCACAGTGTCAAGGAGGGGGAGTGACATATGAAAACACTATAAACGTTTATACTATTGTATTTCTCAGTAAGATCTCCCTCATTCCAATTCACCTTACTTCTATATACATGTTTGTACGTGTTTTAAGAGACAATCCTTTATCATCATGGAGAGGTGTTTAATCTACATTTAATCTCTACTACGTTGTCTACGTGACGAACGTGTAGGATTGTGCTAGCCTATCACAATACACTTCAATTGACATTAGATTATATCAATGAAGACTGAACAAATGACCAGCGAATAGTTACATGTGCCAAGCATGATCGAATTTATTGTCATTCTCCTCATGCACTTATGCAGTACCCGTGTTTTATCTCTAAAGTATAAATTGGTTTCAGGAATCCGTGATGTGAACAAGATATCTTCGACAGCGACCTTGGTGGAGCTGGGGTTGGATTCGCTGATGATTGCTGAGATCAAGCAGGTGCTTGAGCGCGGTTACGATGTTGTGTTGGGTGTCCAAGAAATACGCGCGCTCACGTTCAACAAGCTACGGAGCATGTCCGGAGACGAATCCCGACCAGCTAATACCAATGTGTCTACCGAGCTCATGCCAAAAGAACTACTTATAAAGCTGCCGTCGCTATCATCGGGCAGCGATGACAACAACCCTATATTTATGGTAAGTGTTTTTTGAAATGGTTTCATATTTGAGCCGTTTGCAGTGGAGACCATAAGACCCTGGGGGAATAGCGCCCACAGGTGATGTTTAAGAGGTGAGGTAGAAACTGTACGATCTGACGCGTGACCAGAAGACTGGTTCGTATCTAGCACACCGGGTCAGCATTGCCATTCAACGTGACAACGCTGCCAGCCTTCTGGGCACGCTGCCGATTAATAGTGAACTGAGGCAATTTTTTATTTATAATTTAGTAGTATTAGATGTATTGTCTCTGTATAATATTGTTCACAGTTTTCAAAATTGAATTATCCGTTCTCTGGCAATTGTATTGGAGTAGCATGACACTGTTTCTGTTGGCAGGTGCACCCAATTGAAGGCGTAGCAGATCTGTTGCGTAACATAGCGGCTCAGGTCCGCGGCACAGTGTATGGACTGCAGTACACCAAATCTGCGCCAGAAACTGACATGGAAGCACTCGCGAGATTCTACATAGAGCAAGTGCGCACTGCGCAGCCGCAGCCCCCGTATACTCTGCTGGGCTACTCATTCGGTGCCAGCGTCGCTTTTGCAATGGCATCGCAACTGGAACAAGATGGTTGCGCAGTTCGTCTCATACTCGTTGACGGTTCCCCTGCCTACATCGCTACACGCATAACACTTTCTACTGGGAATCGCTCTGTATCCACAGTTCAATACGGCGATGCTGATTTGCTTGCCTATTTAGCGCAGGTGTTCTTCAAACTGGACCCTTTGAAAGTTAGTATTTTAATTTGATATTTATGGGTCAATTGCAAAAAAAAATGCATAGTTAAGGCCTTGATCAAAACAATATCACGATCGCGTCAATTTTGTTACGAAAGTTTTTCATATAAACTATGCGATATACTCTGTCGAACAACCACCGGCTGTAATAAAAGAGGGTTAAGAGATATATTGTTGCTCATAAAAAATTTGACTTTGTCGCCTTTTTCAATGCCAAAAGTTGTTTGTTACACAAAATTTAACACAATTATGTCGTTAAATTTAGGCCTTTAATAACCTTTACCAAATTTTTTTGGAATGGACCCTTATAATACTCCGAAAAACTCTGTCGCTTATTGCGTGTGTTTCGGTTTCAGATAGCGACTGAGTTAGAGCCGCTGCCTGATGAAGAGGCTCGCTTGGGTCATCTTAGCGACATTATTTCAGCGGGTGACGTGCGTGTGGAGAAAGAGGATCTTCGAGATGCAGCGCAAGCTATCTTAGCCAGACTAAAAATAGGCAGCAGCTATACGCCAAGTGGAAAGCTACGTGGACCAGTTGTGCTGTTCAAAGCTAAAGAAAGTAAAACAAAAGTTGGTGAAGACTATGGTCTAAAATCAATATGCACGCAGCTGACAATTCATCAGTTGGACGCTTCGCATCTCAGCATTGTCGCTGGCGAAACAGCGAGCGCTATAGCAGACTATGTCTCCGAAATACTCTCACCATATTGATCAACTGATAAGTCCTTACAATTATGGAACAACGCAATAGAACAAATACCATCGAGGATCTACCGCAAACGATGATGGACCTTTTGCCTCTCTCACTTAGCAATTCTGAGACAAGTGATACAGGGTGCCAACGTGTGGAATGTGGATACCATTATCTCTTAAATGCGATTCAGTTTAGCTTGTCAGTTTTTGACAGTTATTCTATGGAATTGACACATCACGATTCAGATTAGGTTCTAAACTGAATCTCATTAGTAGATCGTGGTAAAACCCCTGGACGTAAGCTAGGCTATCCGATTCTACGGCTAGCCACGGCGTAACTTCATGATTTTCTACACAAACTGAGGCTTTGATCCGGACCCCGTCCAATCTATAACTAAGTGTGGATCATCCTGAAATATAAATTATTTTAAATATCATACAAATACAACAACATAAATAAATTAAGCATCTTTAATTCATTATTTTACACGACAGTAATACTAATCGATAATACCTACAGCTGAACATATTTTTAATAGTATTTTATGAATTTTAAGAAGCACCCCTCTTTAATCAAAATGGTCCGTTAAAAAAAACTAACGGTTAACATTTCCCCAAAGATACTAATATAATACCAATTGTAATACCAAGGGAAACGCTAAGAAAGTTTAACTTGTAAGGAAGTTAAATATAGGACAGAAGTTTGTATGAAAGTTTGTCAAAATGGCTCCATTGGGTACTAAAATATTACTAACGGTGGAATATATGGTGCTCACTGTAAGTAGGTATAGATTCTTATACTATATGTAGGTATGTTTTTGTATGTTTTTTGTGAAAACGTCCGCGTTTAGGAATCCACTGCAAAAAAAGTTCTTCGAAGACAAATTTAATGTCGGTAAAATGTGTTGGCGAAGTTTTACGATAGGTTTCGCGAAAAAACCTTTACTTTTACCTATTAGGAATAATACTGAATGTTCTCTTAAATAGATCACCACTTTTTGTTACACCCTGTAAAGTTCTTAGACTGTACAGGATGCTTAGCCAAGTTGCCAATCGCTAACGCTTAGTAGCGTATCATAGTTTTCCCTCTACGTCAAGACGTTCAAGAGCTCCAAATTTTCAAAAAGTCCCTCAAGGTGTTCCCACTGAAAGGCTGTTATTATGATATCGATGACATATTTAATACTTCATATTAGACTGACTTTTTCCTTTGTTTTTATTAGAATGTTAATTAATGTTGATAGTTACTGATAGTAATATTGATGACATATTGATTGTTGTTTCTTAGTATTAGTCTGACATTTTTCTGGTATTTGTATTGTAATTTTTAATGTATTTGTGCTTGCTACTTGATAATACTGAGACTTTTTAATCTGGTTGTATTTGTTGAAATTGTGATTTTATTAAATGTAAAATGTAAGTAATTCTTTGCCACACCCTTCAGGGTTCATGTATTATGCTATTGTACCTTGTATATATGTGTAATCATGGTTGCAAATAAATAAATGAAATGAATGAAATGAATGGTACGTCGTCCCTTTCCACCCTGTATAATGTTTTTTTTTTCATAATGATAATCATGACGTAATGTTTCATGACAATACTGCTAAATCACAATGGCGTAACTACTATACACATCGTCCGCGTGTTTCGACACCCTTACCGAAAAAGTGTAACGACAAAACATTGTTTCGCTTTAAACTTTAAAGGTTAAAGATACAAAAGTCTTTATCAGAGTTGTTTATTTGACCAAAGACGAGTAAATAATAACTTTGTACAGTCAACAAAAAATGTGGTCTACCGATTTTCTATATGATTTTCGCAGGAAGTCCTCAGACTTCAGAAAATATTTTTATTTAGGGGGTTTTTAAAAAATACCTTAGTTTTAGGGGATTTTAGCTTGATATTTAGGGTTAAATAAAATTTGAACCCTGTCCTGCCATAGGTTGTATACAATTTGACATTTTGTTTTGAGTAAGATTTTTGATCGTGAAGCGAAACTGAAAGCTAAAGGTTTAACCGCTCATAAGTGATACCGATCACTCTGACGATATCTATTTCTGTTCGCTGCCCGATATTACAAGGTACTATGTTACACTTGTACAAGGGTCGTTCTTGCGTTTCGTTAAAATCACTATTCCAAAGTGAAAAGTGCTATTAATTTACCAATTATGGATACCATTTTTTATTGGATGTATAGAAGCCTAAATGGACTTTCGGTACCATAAAACATTTATATAGATATATATGTATTTATTAAGTAAATAGGAAAATACATAGTGAATCTTCATTACTTTCCTGAGTCTAACTACCTATCCAAAACTTTGAAATTTTATGACGAACTAATTTTTAATTTGAACGCATTAATAACTTTTTGGTCGCGTTAAGTGATATATTAATAATAGTAGATTGTTCAACGAGGGACTAAAACAGGCCATTATGACACGAGATATTTATCCACCCGAGCGTAGCGAGGGTGGATGTAGTTCGAGTGTCATTATGGCTGTTTAGTCCCGAATTAAACACTCTACTTTTCACTTAGAATGCGAGGAAAAAAACTACGTTCTACATAATCTCAGTATTAATTAACAGAAAGAACAAATGAGAAACAAAAAAATTATATGTTCTGCGATGTCAAAACTTCCGATTTCTTCGGAAAATGGCCACTTTACGATAAATTCGCAAACTTTTTCAAGTTATATGGTTTAGTTGCAGTGTGGTTTTAAGCTTATTAGATTTTTCATCAAAATATGTCAGAAATACGCCTTCCATAAATGATGTTGGTACCTACCTAATTTGCTTTCCAGTTTTCCAATCCATAAAAGTTTGATACGCTTTTCAATATATTACACTAGATTTCGGCGGTAAAAGATTTTGCACCACCTCTTTTGCATTCTTCTTCATTCTGGAGTAAGGCGTTAATACTTCTTCATCTCATGACGTGACATCGTAAATTATATAACTACGATTTGAAAAATATTACTTATGGACAAAAACACAAAAAATAAGCAATCAAATTCGTTCCGCGTTTAAGTTTTTATCTGTATTCCTTTTTCGAAATATGACGCTTTAAATACTTGCATATTTGGCCAACGAATTAGAGCTAACTACATAACTATTTTGAAGCTAATTGGTTATTAAAAAATAAGTAATAAATTGGATTCAATCTTAATCATATATTAAACAAGTATTAAATATACATGTATATCAAGAAAATAAATCGATTCTCCTTAATATTTTTTCACGATTGACATTTTGAGGTTATTTTCAATGTCAATATCCGTTCGTTCAAAAATCATAAACACTAGAAATGGCTGTTTAGGGGTTTCCAAAGTCAATTAAAAAAAAGTTTAGAGGTTGTATAAAATTAAAAAAAAACCAACGTTAATTAAAAAAATTTTACTTTAGTCCCTAGAGATTAATAAAGAGTTTTAGTCCCGATATGCAGGGACTAAAATAACATTTTAAGAGCATGAGAAGTGAAAAGTAATATTAACGCTCATATATTTTTAAGATAGTTCGAACCTTACAAGAATCGAACTTTTACTTTTGTCACATCAAAATCTTCATTTCATTCCTCGATGAAGACTATGCATGTTTTGAACAACACGGGCCCTTTTGACGGTCTGTGTCCTGCTCGCACGTCTTCCCCCCGGTTATTATGCCAGCACACTCCGATGCTGACGGACTTAGCTCCACTCGATAAGAAAAAAATTACGATATTGTGACGCGGAGAGAATTTTGTCACGAGGTTGGCTTCATTACTGTCCGGGGGCCAATTCGGTAAATTTTGTTTTCTTTTTAAGCGTTTTAGCAGATTACTACTCTTATTATGAATTATTACCTGAATATTAAATGCAATAGATATCACACTAGATAAACACAAGTAATTAACGTTCTAAGATCAAATATTCATTACTTTCCAATTCATTCCTTTCTATTTAGTGAAAAAAACTCACGGAAAGGAATGAGCAGCAATGGAAAGTGATGAGTGTTTTCTTAACCATTAATTTTAAGTACCTAGTATTTACAATTCTATTTACAAAAGATGTATTTATTTGCTCTAGATCACCAGCTATCGTAATACAGCTAATCCTACATGATCGCGCAATTGCACCTACAGTTTCCTTCGCTCAAAATTATTGTAAGTTGAAATTACCAAGAAACTGGCCACGGAAAGGGCGCTGCTAATGGCATTGGGGCGGTGACTAAGAGAACTGCAGACGACTTTGTTCGATTTGGTGGAGACGTCGGCTGTTTTGAAGATTTTGTCGAATTAATTCGTGACAGCGTCCAAGGGATTAAAGTATATGTGACACCCGACGATGACATCCAGAGAAAAAAAATCCAACTAACGTGCCTGCTTTTAAAGGAACCATTAAAGTTCACCAAGCGCTATGGTCTACAGAGTTACCGTACAGAGTGGCTTTAAGATCATTAAGCCGTTTCATTTGCTTGAATAGCTACCTTCCATGTGATCACCAAAAACACATTGGAACATTAGCTTTAGGATTTGGGCAGACAACTATAACCAATGCTTCCTGTACTAATAACAATGAACAAGATTTCAGCCACAAAACGTCCATTGCTGGACATAGGCCTCCCCCAATGATCGCCAATATGACCGGTTCTGCGCTGCTTGCTTCCAGCGGGTTCCCGCGACCTTGACCAGGTCGTCGGACCATCTTGTGGGAGGTCTGCCCACACTACGTCTTCCGGTACGTGGTCGCCAGTCCAGCAATTTCTGGCCCCATCGGCCATCTGATCTTCTGGCGATGTGCCCAGCACACTGCCACTTAAGTCTGGCAATTCTGAGAGCAATGTCGATGACTTTGGTACTCTTGCGGATCTCTTCGTTTTTGATTTGCTCACGCAAGAAAACTCCGAGCATTGCTCTCTCCATTGCCCTTTCAGTGACTTTGAGCTTTTTGATCTGGCCCATAGTGAGCGCCCACGTCTCCATACCGTAAGTCATCACTGGCAACACACACTGGACAAAGACTTTTGACTTAACAATGCGGAGACAATGCGGTAAATTCGATGAGAAGATTTTTTGCCACTTCCCGAACGCTGCCCAGCCAAGTCGGATTCGACGATTTACCTCTTTCACAAAGTTGGACCTACCTAACTGAACAGTTTGTCCCAGTAGACATACTCGTCAACAACTTCGTCATGTTCGCAGATGATGTTTCACTCCTGTTTAAATGTCCTACAAGTAATGACGCAAACTATCACATACCCGAAACATATAATACAATAGTCAACTGGTTAGAAGAACACAATTTGTTAATTAACAGTAAAAAAACGAAAGCCATTCAATTCAGGCCCCATCAAAAACATCCAATAGAATTGGGCAAAATAACTACATTACTAAATATAGACGAAGTACCGGATTCAACACTACTAGGTTTCACAATAGACACTCACTTAGACTGGAAACAACATGTGTCTCGAATAAAAAACAAACTATCATCCCTCATTTTTGCACTTAGAATCTTGAAAATGAATACTAATGAACCTTGTGCTCTCTCAGCATATTATGGATACGCTCACTCCCTACTAAGTTATGGCGTCCTACTTTGGGGAGACAGTGTAGATGCACATGACGCATTCGTTATGCAGAAAAAATGTATACGTATCATCGCAAATATCCGGAAAACCACAAGCTGTAAACCACATTTCATCCGACTCCAAGTTTTAACATTCCCCTCAATTTACATATTAGAAACAGCAAAATTTGTACACAAGCATATCCATCTGTTTGAGTTTTATAAAAATCCCCGCCGAAACCAATATTTAGCTCTACCCGAACCAAAAATAGAAATGTATAAAAAAGGCCCATACTACAGATCCATTACTATTTACAATAACCTACCCAATGTCATCCGATCTGCAGAAACATATAACAAATTCGTAAATAAACTGAAACAACTGCTGGTTCATAAAGCGTACTATTCTGTAGACGAATTTTTAGAAGATAAATAACAATAGCGCCTTTCTACCTTATCTACACCAAGTTTATAATATTCATACCATAAGTCCCAGATCTAAGTATTTTATTTTTATAATGAATAGATGTATAAAAATTAATGAGCATAAGCTTAGCATTAGTTATAAGTTGGAAATAATGTTTCTTGCCATAGTAATAATAATTTAAGTTTTGTCAACAAGTACCAATGTAGTAGGTATTTAACACCTGTTATGTAGAAATGTATTTGCTACGCCCATCAGGGTTCATGTTACATATGTTGTTCATGAATGCAAATTAATAAATAAATGAAATGAAATGAAATGAGTAGACCCTCCGACTGTAACAGGAGATAGTACTTCTTGAGCATTGAACATGACTTTCGTCTTTTCCAAATTCATCTTCATACCAACTCGTCCGGAGGCTCTACTGAGGTCATCGAGCATTGCACTGAGGTCTTCAACGGTCTCAGCCATAACGGCTATGTCGTCGGCAAATTGAAGGTGCGTTGCGTGATGTACTCGCCGTTTATATTGATGCCGCGTCTTTCCCACTCCATAAACTTAAAAACATCTTCCAGTGCAGCGGTGAACAGTTTTGGGTGAACAGGGATATTACATCTCCTTGTCTGACACCCCGCTGCACTGGAATCGGTTTCGAGTTCTGGTCTTGCAGGCGGACCGACATAGTGGCGTTTCTGTACAAGCACTTCAATACTTCGATGTACTGATAGTCGACTTGGCACCGCTGAAGAGACTTGCAGCACAGCCCTGCACAGAGGCAGGTTATATTCTTCCGTTTTCTGTATAACCTGCCACAACGCATGTATGTGGTCCATCTAACATATATAACATATGTGCTGAAACCTTTTCGGAAACCAGCTTGTTCGGGAGGTTGAAAGTCATCCAGCCTACGTGCGAGACGGTTCGTGATGACTCTCGAGAACAACTTGTACACATGGCTCAGGAGTGAGATGGCCTGTAATATTTCAGTAGATTGGTGTCACCCTTTTTGAAAAATAGCATCACCACACTCCTGCTCCAAGATTTTGGCGTTATTCAATCGTGATGACAGAATGGAACAGATTCTGAGGGGTTTTAACACTATTAACACATTATTAAAGTGTAATACATAACTATTATTGTTAGAGCTGTTAAATATGCTCCAATATTTATTGAGAGCTTAATTTTTTGCTTAATATTGTTTTCTTTATGTGTTTCAAGAAATATCTTTTTATATTTATTGTGATAATATTCTTTAGCATTTTTGTTGAATTATTTGAATATGTATATTTGTATACATATACATTAATTAAATTCACCGTCTTACACTTAAATTCATTATCATACCCTTTGTTTATCATTACTTTCCAAGCGTGTTTATTACTTTCCATGCAAAATTCATTGCCTTCGGTGGGCTCATTCCTTTCCATCGTTTTTATTCATAAATGTTATAGTTATATATGTGCCTTTTATTGATTTATTATATTAATGGGTATTTCAATCTAAGTATACAGGGTGGAAAGGGACGACGTTCCATCCCGCTACCGACCGAGTCTACCAACCACTACGATGAACTTTCAGTATGGGACCAACATCGAAAGCGTAACATGGAAAATTGATTTTTCCATACTATTGAACTCTAACTAATCACTCAATTTGTATGAGGGGTTACATTTTTAAAAACACATTTCGATGTTGGTCCCATACTGAAAGTTCATCGTAATGGTCGGTAGACTCGGTCGGCAGCGAGAAGGAACGTCGTCCCTTTCCACCCTGTATAACAACAAGACATAAAAAAGAAAAAAAAAACGATTATCAAAAAATGTTGTTTTTTGAACGAAACGCAAGAACGACCCACAAACTTGAAAATTGAACATTTTCACACTGACACTTAGTCCAAATTTAATAACCTTTGAACCTGGCAATATTGTGGTAGCGTGTTAGTGCGCACGTGAATGCGATAAACCACGTGTGAGTCACTTAGAACTGTACAGATGAAGAGCAAAATCCTTTCTCTTCGGCTTTTCACGGAAACGCCCGAATTAACCTCCCTATCTCAATTAGCTTCAGTCATGAATGTAGAATTAATATGGATTTGACAACGTTATAATAATTGCAAGAACGAAAGGGATGGTCTTATGAAACTTTTTACTAGTGGAAGTGAAAAGGAACGATAATCGTCCGTCCTTATCACTGTGCCACTATTTTTTGTGTGTGTGTGCATTAGATGCTAAATGTAAGTGCCAGACAAATGCGTTGAATACGTCACTAAGTGCCTGTGTGGCACTTTCGTCTTAGTAGTAAGTGACTATGTCTATCCCTCTTAGTGGCACACTATGTGCGGCCCCTCGGCTTCAGTGCAATATATATACTGAAGTTCGTTGTGACAGCAATATGAATTCGGATGTTTCCGTGAAAAGCCGAAGAGAAAGGATTTTGCACTACATCTGTAGATTGGATATGGCATTTACAATGAGTTTTTGAATGAGCTACTCGTCTCTGTTTGACATTTACGCTTCGATTTCTCTTCCCACGATGTTTGTCCTTCGGGATCTCAACTTCTAAGCTGAAAAAAAACGTGTAGGAGGAAATAATTTTAACGAAATATCACAACTTCATCTTATATGCTAATAAAGTAAAATTACAGATAGTTTTATTGTATTGCTTTGTAGCCTCCCATTCATTTTATTCACCTGCGGAGGTTCTCAGTATGTCTTTGTCACACTTGTGAATTTTTTTGTAAGTGGAACAGGGAGTCAATTAAGTCTTGGATCTCGGTAGGCATAGGCACTCTAGGTATATTCTTAATACTATAATGAAGTATTTATTTATATCAGATATTTGTTCCTTGGTCGTAGCTGTCTATGTACAGTCGACAAAAAAGTCTCCTTTACAGCTCACAAGTGCAAACATCTTACCACGGATGTGCGATACACATAGAAACTCGGTTGCAACGAACGCTCATGCTGTCGCGTGACGCGACAGCATGAGCGTGTTTGCACGTGTTTGCATTTGCAGCGTGTTTGCACTTGTGAGCTGTAAAGGAGACTTTTTTGTCGACTGTACATATCTATTACATACATATATTGTCGCTTGATACACACATCAAAAGCCTTAATTGAGCTTACCATGGGACTAGGTCGATTTATGTAAGATATCCCAAGATATTTGATATCTATCCTGTGTTGTCCTGCGCCAATCGTATCCTGCGGGCTCCTGCGACCTTCACCAGGTCATCAGTCCACTTTATGAAGGTACCCACAAGGTAGACTGATGTTATTTTGTCACATCACTGAGCTGATATCATTGTATACCATTTATTATTCTCTTTAATAAGACCGATTGCGTGTTCCATTTTCAAAAACTTATCTATGGCGGCGAAAAATTTTTTCATGACACGCCAAGCGTGCCTTACGCCATAGAATATGATGACACGCCTATCGTGTCATACGCCATTCGTTAAAAACATTAATGACACGCTTGGCGTGTCATCCGCACTGGTTTATTATTATTACACTTTCTTGTTTACTTGTACGATTAAAGTATATTGTCTTACTTGATGTAGATGCTCGAAAATTACGGATTTCCAAGTTCTGGCCCTAGAATCTGAATGCGCTACTCAAGAAACAAATCCAAGAACCAATAACTCGCTTCAACAGTAACTTGACAAATTAGCTAAGAGCCCTCAGACTTTCGAGAACTCTACACGTAAAGGGAAGGGGTTACCAAGGGTGTGAAAGTGACTTTAAATGAGTTTCGCTTTATATCGGTATTAGGTAAGGGCTTAGTTGCAACTGCGACATATATACGTGGGTACGTACCGAAATGAATACAAACTTATTGCATAATTTCAGTTAACAAATGTTGAAAACGTATAAAATCGTTTAATATAATACACAAAATGTATATTTCCAATTAGTATAAGCTAAAAATAATATAACATACATTAAACATACTACCGTTTCATATATCAGACATTTTAACTAATTCTGTTTCATATAATCTTCATAACAAATACAAATTAAAATAAAATAAACATTAACGTCTCAAATAACTACGCAAATAAATCTTTCAGAAATAAATAGGACCAGAAAAGGTAGAATAAGTTCGGTTAGACCGGCGATCTCCGTAGAAATAAACTGCTACCCATAATGGGTTAGGTTAGAACTGCGACCCCCGCGGAAATTAACTGCTATAAGAAAAGTAGGTTAGGTTAGGTTAGAACTGCGACCTATCTAGAAATAAATTGCTACCAAAAAAATTGGGATAGGTTAGAACTAGGACCCCCACTAATATAAACTGATTCCAGAAAAGTAGGTTAGGTTAGAACTTAATATATTATTGTTTCATTAATATGTTAATGTATTCTTAATAGTAAACGATGTTATATGTAAAGTAAATGATACAAAATGAAATTATATATTAAGATATTATAGATTTAGTAATTTATGCCAATTGTATTTATAC
>JALPQI010023654.1:0-18732 GCA_025490895.1 Thaumatotibia leucotreta
TAAATTTTCAAAGACCTTTCTATTAATACCCCACACGCTTATATACAACTAAAAATGTTTTTCTATCCCTCAGTTACATGTATGGAGGGCCCCCACCCCAAGGGTTTTTTTACAATTTAGTATCATAATCCTATAGCGGTTCATACAACACATATCCTTACCAAATTTTGTTACTGTAGCATTTATAGTTTCCGAGTAAATCGGCTGTGACACACGGACAGACGGACAGACGGACAGACGGACATGACGAATCTATAAGGGTTCCGTTTTTGCCAATTTGGCTACGGAACCCTAAAAATAAAGACACTTTTTCTGTCCCTATGTCCCATTGTACGCTTAAATCTTTAAAACTACGCAACGGATTTTAATGAGATTTTTTTAAATAGGTAGAGTAATTCAACAGGAAAGTTTTATAGTACCCGTGCGCAGCCGGAGCGGGTCGCTATACTTTATAAAACTATTTAAGTGGCATCAAGTCACTACCTATCTACTTACCCCTTTCCCTCTATGATTGAGTAAGTTAAAAATACGTAGTTATGGTGGTTCAAATGCTTAAAAAAAAGTTGTGTTCCTATAAAAACCATATATTTAAGTAATTACTCATCGCAAAAATGTTCCTATTTGCATGTAAAAGAACAGCGTGGAAATGCTGTTAGTGTCATGGGGACCTTTGGGCCGGATATGACGGGGTGGTCTTTTGTAATTAGTATAATGAAATATTTATAATGAGATTTTTTTAAATAGGTAGAGTAATTCAACAGGAAAGTTTTATAGTACCCGTGCGCAGCCGGGGCGGGTCGCTATACTTTATAAAACTATTTACGTGGCATCAAGTCACTACCTATCTACTTACCCCTTTCCACTCTATGATTGAGCAAGTTAAAAATATGTAGTTATGGTGGTTCAAATGCTTAAAAAAAGTTGTGTTCCTATAAAAACCATATATCTAAGTAATTACTCATCGCAAAAATGTTCCTATTTGCATGTAAAAGAACAGCGTGGAAATGCTGTTAGTGTCATGGGGACCTTTGGGCCGGATATGACGGGGTGGTCTTTTGTAATTAGTATAATGAAATATTTATATTCACGAAACCTGTAGCGGATTTTATCATTGATCGTACTGTGACTAATTCTGTGACGGATATATTTTTGTACATGCCATTCCGTACACAAGCCAGCAATGCGGATTTAAAAGAAAGATTAATGTAATTTATTTTGTAATTAAATAAACATAATAACTAAAAAAAAACAAGATTGTCACGTGAGTAGTATATATTACAGTTATTCTGCGGCTGGTGCATAAAGGTGCATGCAGACCAAACGAGCATTCGCTATTCTAACCCCCTACTCTACGAAATTCAATCGCTACACAAAACGTAATTGGTTGATTTCGTAGAGCGGGGGATAGAACAGCGAGTGCTCTTTTGGTCTGAATGCACCTTTAAGAGAGGATTTTATGAAACGAACCGCAGATTAATGAAACATTATTCTATTATTTTATTATTTCAGTGGATAAACATATCAACACGTAAAGCCTTATTGCTAAGATTTTTAAGGCAATTAATCATTTTTTTAATAATATGGTTTTGAGACTTTTGAGTCTATTGTTGGTAATCTATTATTCTAGACCGAGATTAATGTTCGGGAAGCCCTAAACGAGACGAAACCTAGGTTTTATGAGATTAGATTGTTACTTTGCGACATGTCTGGAAGGATTGTGAAATATTGACAAAAGAATCGATTTGTGCAAATCTAGAACGGGTTCCCTTAATCGAGACTTTCTAAGAATTCCTGCCTATTTATATTTAAAAAAATAAGGGACTGCAGCAGAATAGTGGAACTCGATAGTATAATAAAAAGCTAGTTATCATGGCGAATATATATTTCGTTCAAAGCGACATGACAGTACAAAAACATAAATATTCCGTTACTATGGTAAGTTAACATCTTTCGTAATAAAGATTATTCTTATGGCCAGTATGCACACATGCATCCTCCAATAATATAAACACTTTTTGTACAGTCACTATCAGATATATCGTAACGCCCAGAGCGCTCATAAATATCTGAACACGTCTCTATCGTTATGGCAATAAGGGAACATACCCATACTACGTGACCTGTTTAGGGGGGGGGGGGGGTCCGTCAAAGTACCTATCTTGGTCACCATGGGGTGGGGGTCTGGTATCTTGTCACGTGACTTTTTGAAACCTCGAGCTGGTGAAGCTTTAACAAAATTAAATTTACAGGCCGAGGCGCTCCTTTTTAACCGCCCTTGATGCATTAATAAATGTACTAATACATAAAAAAGGGGGGGGGGGTTCTTGGGATATACTACGCTTGGTCACCAGGGGGGGGGGGTCAAAAAACGCTTAAAAAGGGTCACGTAGTATGGGTATGTTCCCTAAAGTCGTGTTCAGATATGTTTAAACGCTCCGGATGCTACAGATATATCTGATGGCGACTGTACAAGTAAAACTGATAAATAATCTAAAAACTAAACCAATTGGAACCGTAGGCCACTTTGGAACTTTATCAAAATAAATAAATATCTTGGGACACAAATCGACCTAGTCCCACGGTAAGCGCAATTAAGGCTTGTGATGTGGGTACCAGGCGACGATATATATAATAGATAGATACATATATATACCTACTTAAGTACATAGACAGCCATGACCAAGGAACAAATATTTGTGATAAATAAATACACAAATAATGCCCTCGCTGGGATTCCAACCCGCAACCTCCAGATTCGTAGGCAGGGTCACTACCAACTAGGCTACGGAGGCTGACAAGTTGTATGAGATTTTTTACAATTTAATTTACACCTCACTTTGACGTAGTTCCTATTTTTTTTATGTTGGCACAACTAAGTGGCTCCACTCCACCTGATCGTAAGTGAAAAGTTTGAATGTGCCCTATGTTTCCTAGGGCTACAATTGTACGCTAGGGTTGCCACTAGACCTACATTTATATATATACTAAGTATACTTATTATTTGAATAGCAAAGGTCAAAACACCCATTTTGGTAAAGACCTCTTCAGACGGGCGAAATTGACCGACATTCGAGATCAAGGGAAATCTTTGTGGAATAAATTGGCTTTTATAGTTAACCTTCAATCGCAGCCAGATCGCTATACGACTCTAACTTCGTAAAAGTTGATTAAGCCTTCGTGCAAATTTAAATTAATTCTGGCAAGGCTTGACTAGCAATGTAGGTACTAATGGTCCATTTCAAATACAAAGGCCCGTTGCCACTCGAAACTTTTGTCATTTAATTGGCCCACTACAAAATGGCACGTGTTGTACATCGGGTATGCGAAAAATATCACTCCACAAATTAAAGGATCTGGCCAGGTATCTTTTGTTATCACTGATCCTATCGTTGACGCCTAAAGACTTTGTCAAGTGGAATCGGGCCTTCGTATTTGAAATGGACTATACAAGTTGCAGAAAATTCTCAAAATTGCGGGAAAATACTCGAAAATTTTCATGAGAATTTAAGAGTAAGTTCTCATTGAGAATGTTTCCATGAGAACTTATAAAAAAGTGTTGTGAAGAATATTATATTTCACATATTTGACACAAGTCAAAATATACCTTAAAAGGCATGTATATACAACAGTTTTGGCATGATTAGATTGCTTGTAAAATTTAATTTCCCGAGTACTTTCTCTATAGAAGTTTAGCAACTTATGAAAAGTCTCTTCGATACATTGCAAGGCTTGACGTTACCTCTCGTTAGTAGGTAATCGGAATCAGCTGATAGAGTGTGACTACTAAAATCTTACATATTTTTCAGGAAATTCAAAAAATCTTGGGATGACCACACTTTGTGCTAAAGGTATTAAAAGTTTTTACGTAAGAGTATACATATTTTTGTTCTTTTTACATACATAAGAAACTTCATGAAATAGTTAAAAATAGACGTTGACATATCGACGCCTATCAATATCTTGTCGTAATTTGAATTCTAACAATGAAGCACTACAATTCCTATTTCGGGCGCATACTATTTTGGAATACAGCGTTATTCATGATAAGCGTCGATACTGCGTCGTACGCAGTAAAAACTAACAAAAAACACATAATTTTATGTTTACATTTACAGTGAACGATTATACCAAGGTGACAATAGGATTTAAATTGTAAATAGTTTATCCCACTCTTTGCAAACTTACCCCGTTGATTGAGATTCAGTTTGAGTTTTCAATTATCATATATTTGGTTCCATAGTAAAAGTTGTTTAAAATCAGTATGGATTCATCTTTTCCTATGTATCACCATTTTCATAACATCATGTATATTGCCGTGTGGTGACGGCAGTAAGAATACATTTGTCACCACCCCAACTCCTCCTGCGGGTGTCGTAAGAGTCGACTAAGGGATTGAAAGTGTCTCTGACTATTCTACAAGATTGATGATGGGCAGCAGCGTCATCATAGTGGACACATTACTGTGATCGCCAATCCGCTTGCCCAGCGTGGCGATTATGGGCATTTACCTCCTAATGCGTCTATACGCATTGTTATTAGGAGAGGCCTACGTCCAGCAGTGGACTAACATAGGCTGATGATGACGATGTATATTATAATGCCGATGAAATATAAGAGTTTTCTGTATACAATTGTATATGAGTATAGCTACACTATTATTATTTTTTAATTCATAAATTATGTTGTTCCACCTGGGGCTAATGCCACAAAACTTTACAAGCATACAATTCTACAAAATTGTCAACTATTTGTATGGCAATTTATACAATTTTGTAGAATTGTACGCTTGTAAAGTTTGGTGGGATAGGCCACAGGCCGTTTCGTTTCGAGATTCACATACGGCACGCGAGCTAGTCAACATAATCCACTTCGCCGTTTGACGCATGCAAAGATTGTCAGTTACCTAGCAACCTCGTACTTTGATTCGATAGGTACCGCATCAGGCAAACGCCCAAGTGTAATTGCCGCTTAAGCAACCCTGCCTCTTATATCAATTTAAATAGATGTATTATAATAGCTGTCAAAACCATCAGCTTATAGCTAGCATAATTGAGATGGCGAAGTTCATAGACCAGTTTACGAGGCTAAGGCTCTGACCTCACCGCGAGCTACTAAGCTATGAACAATGGGCTATAAACACGAACAAAAGATACGCACTCGCGTGTAAATAAAAGAGACACGGCTATACCTACTCGCCCAGCTTTCAGCTATCACCGCCGGGCGAGTATCGCTTTGTTTCTTTTATTTACACGGGAGTTCGTATCTTTTGTTTATGTTTATAGCCGATAGTTCATAGCTTAGTAGCTCGCGGTGAGGTCAGTGCTTAAGTTCGTAATGAAATTTTGTTGTTTCGTCACTCGATACCAGATGGCGCTTGTGACGGCCGAAATTAGATGTCAAATATATCGAACAAGACAATTTCGGAATGTATAATGGCATCTTTAAGCGACATTTCACTCTTGAAATTACACTTGGTATAACAACGGATTATAATTTATCGCGTGGGTATATTAATTAATTTAATTACGTTTCGAACACTTTATATATTATATAAGTTACTGCGAGAAGGAGTTTTATTATTTTGACTGGTAGAAACTCGATACAACAAAACAAAATTTAATAATACTTCTTACAAAATTATTATAAATGTTTTTACCTATACGCGGAATACCGAATAATTTTAAAAACCTCTTCCTCAGGTCGTAAGAAGCAAAATATACCAATCGAGCTTAAAATATGATGTTTTTCTTGCATTTTCATACAAACATGTGTTTGCCGTATATGAAAATGACAAAAACAAAAATCGGTCTGAACTTACACAATATTTTTTCACACCACCTGTTTGAATGCGCGTCTTTTCTTTCTTGCTAGGAGGAAGCAAAGTGTAACTTTTCTGTTTAAGGATTTTCTCTTACCAGCCTAAAAAATTACAATGAAATATTAAAATAAATACGTTCATTCATTAAGATTCCTTCAGAATCGACGATCTACATAAATAGGTATTAAACATAATTATGATCTTACAAAACTTTAATTTTTATCATAGGTAGGTAGTGTAAAAAGCAGTATGTGTTACACGGTATCAAAATTATTGTTGTCGTGGGCGTTAACGCATGAATCCCTCATCACGCTCAGGATTTCACTTATATTATTGTGGAATCCATCACTTCATTCGGTTTTCGATGAACGCTCTCGCCGAAAATATATCATTTTGATCTCTTGTCACACAATCTAATATTGCTTCTTACGAACTCAGAATTACGCTATTAAAGTTATTCTGTTTCGTCATTATTATTATTTATTTTACACCATGTAGATATCGCAATCACTCCTAACAAAATCATAAAAAAATAAAAAAATATATAAATCATCAGCATAAAAAAATCATTATAAATAATATAATAGTTACCCTCTTACATTGTTTGCAATAAGTGTTGCCAGACGTATTGTAATATAAAGTATTGCATTGTAGTATTTTATGCAATAGTGGTATTATAAGGTTCAAAGAATGCAAGCGACGTGAGTTGCGATACGAGCCCTTCGGGCTCGTATTGCAATCACAAAGTACCCAAATATAGAGGGTCTGTTTCATAGAAGGCTCAAATAGTTCGGAATATGTTACAATAGATGTCACTAGGAGCACGATTGACTAGTAATAGATTTAGTTTTATTTGAAATCCAGATATTTGCTACCTGTTAGTGCACAGTTTTAATTAATTTAGCATCATACATCGAAAATAGTCAAAACCACCCTTTCTAGAAGAGTAAATTAGTAAATAAAAAAATTAACTATTTTTGGAATAAATTGATTTCAGCGCCATCTATTATTGCACGTACATATTTTTATGCGTTTTTCTCGATACGCGTCAAACAGTACACTACTCGAGTCTTGACAGAAATAATCTATAGATGTCGCTAAACAAAATCTTGCATATATTGATTTTAAATGTTTAAGGAGGTCTAAAAAACCGAAAAACTAATAAATACATACAAAAAAAAAAGTAAAAAGTCCCTAAATCGCTAATAATAACAAAAAATACATACATTACAAGTCATATGCTAGGATTTGAACCCGTAACATAACAACTGATAACAATAAATAGCTGAGAGCCTACCGCGAAACACGTACGAAGTGTTGCCTCTCTCTCGCACTCGTGAATTCCACTATAAGTGTGACAGGGAGGCAACACTTCTTTCGTTGTTCGCGGTAGGGCCTCTGATTAGGGTATATCCGAATTATATAACAGATACATTGCGGCGCGGCGTTGCCGTTTAGTTGTCAGCATTCTCTTTGCTTTACCGTAATCTGACGAGCTGGCAACAAACGAAACGAGAGCCATAGAAAATTGAAGGTAATCTGAGCATTGCATTCTGTTTCTATTCTACGCTTCAATACCAAACTCACATAGCGAAATAATAATTAAACTCTTACTAATGGCACTCTATCAATATCATTGGCAATAAATAGCTCTACTCTGTCCAACATCCAACAAACTCTGTAAGAAAAAAAGGACTACTAATTTTCTCTTATTGTGTCTACATTTTTTGAATTTGCCATTTGTGTCCATTCTAAGATCCAAGATGGCGGGAACTTTTTTTGCAATTTTCATCATTGTACTCGTTTCTGACTAATTCGCATACGTGGAATATCATTTTTGGGTCCATTCTAAGATCCAAGATGGCGGGAACTTTTTTTTTGTAATTTTCATCATTATACTCGTTTCCGACTAATTCGCATACGTGGAATACGATTTTCGGGTCCATTCTAAAATCCAAGATGGCGGGAACTTTTTTTTGCAATTTTCATCTTTATATTCGTTTCCGACTAATTCGCATACGTGGAATACGATTTCCGGGTCCATTCTAAAATCCAAGATGGCGGGAACTTTTTTTTTGTAATTTTCATCATTATACTCGTTTCCGACTAATTCGCATACGTTGAATACGATTTTCGGGTCCATTCTAAGATTCAAGATGGCGGGAACTTTTATTTTGCAATTTTCATCATTATACTCGTTTCCGACTAATTCGCATACGTGGAATACGATTTCCGGGTCCATTCTAAAATCCAAGATGGCGGGAACTTTTATTTTGCAATTTTCATCATTATACTCGTTTCCGACTAATTCGCATACGTGGAATATCATTTTTGGGTCCATTCTAAGATCCAAGATGGCGGGAACTTTTTTTTGCAATTTTCATCATTATACTCGTTTCCGACTAATTCGCATACGTGGAATACGATTTCCGGGTCCATTCTAAAATCCAAGATAGTGGGAACTTTTTTTTGCAATTTTCATCATTATACTCGTTTCCGACTAATTCGCATACATGGAATACGATTTCCGGGTCTATTCTAAAATCCAAGATGGCGGGAACTTTTTTTGCAATTTTCATCATTATACCTACTCGTTTCTGACTAATTCGCATACGTGGAATATCATTTTTGGGTCCATTCTAAGATCCAAGATGGCGGAAACTTTTTTTTGCAATTTTCGTCATTATACTCGTTTCCGACTAATTCGCATACGTGGAATACGATCAAGATGGCGGGAACTTTTTTTTTGCAATTTTCATCATTATACTTTTTTCTGACTAATTCGCATACGTAGAATACGATTTTCAGGTCCATTCTAAGATCCAAGATGGCGGTAAATTTTTTTGTAATATTTGTCAATGTACTCGATTTCGACTAATTTATAAACGTGGAACCCTAATTTGGGGTTAATTTAATATCCAAGAGTTTTTATATTTAGCATGTTCTTATGAGTAGCGGAAATGCAGTACCTATAATGAAAAAAAAAACTGCACAAAAGTTCAAAAAAGGTGCCGCCATTTTGTATCTTACAATTGATGTACTTTTGGGCAGTTTTTATCATTAAAGATACTCCATTTCCAATACATATACGTAAATAACCTTAGATCTTAAATTCGCCCTAAATTCGGGTTCCACGTTTGTAAATTAGTCGAAAACAAGTACAATGATAAAAATTACAAAAAAAAGTTCCCGCCATCTTGGATCTCAGAATGGACCCCAAAATCGTATGTGAATTAGTCAGAAACGAGTATAATGATGAAAATTGCAAGAAAAATGTTCCCGCCATCTTGGATCTCAGAATGGACCTGGAAATCGTATTGCAAGTATGCGAATTAGTCAGAAACGAGTATAATGATGAAATTTACAAAAAAGTAGCCGCCATCTTGGATCTTAGAATGGACCCGGAAATCGTATTACACGTATGCGAATTAGTCGGAAACGAGTATAATGATGAACATTGCAAAAAAAAAGTTCCCGCCATCTTGGATCTTAGAATGGAACCAAAAAAATTATTCCACGTATGCGAATTAGTCGGAAACGAGCAAGGCTCGGAACCGGTTTAAGAAATACCGGTAAATAGCGGTTTATTTGGGTTTTACTCCGAGCTATAAGGAGAACGCGAACGTTTTAAGAACGTAACTATAAACCTCAATTAACCGGTTTAATCCACGATGGCTGGCGGGCGGCGCTAGGTACCTACGCCGCGCCGCTGCGCCGCGTAAACGAAGACATGCAGAGACTTGTTTTCTGAGAGAAAGCGCCCGTGCATTTGTGCGGTCAATATTTGATCTGCGCGGTGAATTTTAATTGCGTTATTCCTTAATAACTAGTGTCCGACCGAAACATGTTTTTTACCAAAACAGAGGCTCGCCCCTACCGCGAAAAACGAAATTCGTAGGATTTATCTCGCTCACTCTAATGACGCCTTCGTTTGAGTGACAGAAAAATAATAGAAATTTACGAATTTCGGTTTTCGCGGTAGTAGGCCAGAAACCGAAACCGAAGGTTCGGATTTGACTATAGTTTCGGCCGAAACCGAAACCGAACTTTTTATAAATGTGATTAGAAGGTCGAATAAAATGACATCAGATAGCTTTTTTACATATATGAATAATTTTAGAATTACAACTAACGTGAGACTCAAACATATTAAAATATTATCGAACCGGTGATATAGTGAGTGTTGTGTGCAGCCCCCTTTATGACAAAAGTAGCACTGAGGGTAGATCTTTCCTTGTATCGCCCCCGCCACCACTGCCCGCGGCCAGTACCCATTGTAGCAGGGCGCAGGCCCGCAGTACGCGTTGGGCTTTGGCCGAGTGTGCTCCGGACGAGGACCCTCTTAATGGGTCGAAACATGTCGAGCAATCATCGACTTAAATACATGAGTAACCCGGTTCGATAATATTTTAATATATATGAATAATACAACATATCGCTGGTCCAATATTATATGGTCCTACGTCTTGACTGACGTATGCGGAATGAAATCTTGACCAAGTTAAATGTAATATTAAATAAATAATAACGTAACATTACATTCTGGCAAAAAAGAGTAGAAATTAAAAAGTAGCAACATCGTAGTGTCGTCCCTTTCAAATCAATATGCGTGAGAAAACGGGACGACACTACAATGTTCCCACTATTTTAATTTGTACTCTTTTTTGCCAGACTACATTCTCTTAAAAAATCACGTCTCCTAATAGCGATTTTAACAAGGATTCATGCAAGATAAAAACTCCTTGAATCCATTGTGTATAACTTCAGTTTTATGGTACTTTATCCTATATCGGTAGGAAAACTTTTTAAACAAACATTCCTTTGCTCATTTATTACCTATATATGTATTTGATATCTATCCTAGTCCAAGTCCATTCGGATTGGTACTCTGACAGAAATATTTACTTATGCTAAAAATGTTTAGTTAAAGTTCCCTATAATTCATTCACTGTGATATCCACTACAATTGCAAAAGTGGTGTTTTTTACACTTTTTGACCAAATGACAATATTATTTATTGAAAAGAAAAAGAATTTCTGAATTATTGTCGATTTAGGCCATAATATCAAATGTGTCCTATGGAAAATACATGCAGTTTCGCGACATTGCTCGACTTGATTGGCCATAATTTCTAAAGAAAGATGTGACAACCCCCAAAACTTCCCAAATTAATTATCAAATGTACCTATACATATTAATTTAGGATTGAAATACAATTTCAATTTAATTATTTTGTTTTTTTACTAGTTAAAAGTCTGAAATTTCATTCTGCATGCGGTTTATCTTGGGGAAAATGTGGTTATTGTTGTCTATGCTGGATGCAGGTCCCATCAAACCGGTACATGTGGAGGTCCAGAGGGGAGGCCTATGTTCAGCAGTGGACGTCTTATGGCTGAGATGATGATGTTGTCTATAGGCATAGGCATGTCTTTCAAAAAGATGAAACTAATCATTGTAGAACTTTTATCGAAAAAATTAAATGAATAACGAAGTATACGTCCGTAAGTATTCATAATGAAACCAGCTTAATCGAAACAATAGGTATATGTAAAAAATTGTTAAAATTCTTATTCAAATTGACAGACTCCAAAATTTTATCAAAACAACAATTAGAACAAAATTACGTTTTACGTCAATACTGAAAAAATGCTTTACTCGTAAATTATTCATTCGCCCATCATTTTATTATATCGTCCTATTACTGCAAATACCTGTTGTCAATCACCGCCAACCGGGAAGATGTTGGGACACCTTAAATATACGACACGACGAATTAATTAAGACCATAATAGAAGGAAAAGTAGAGGGGAAGAGGAAAAGACTCAAAGTCTGTCGCCAAGCAGCGCAACAATGTTAGTACCGGTCACGCAATTAATATTAGACTGTATTTGCAATTGATTAAGATATAAGTTGTAATAGCGAACTTTGTTAGTGAGATAACTTTTAATAGATAATTCTTAACCAATTGTTAACTGGTATTGTTATCTTATGTTGCCTTTTTTCTAAACTTAGCCGGTAATATGCTTAAAAAAACTTACTTAATATTAAACTTGTACCTTAAAAGTAGGTGTTAACATTGTTCATAAAACAAACTAACTAAACGTACCTAATTGAAAGTGGTATTCTACTTAACCTACACTTTTTGTTGTATACCTATAGGTATTGTATATGTAATGGTATTTTCCGGTTTCCTATTTTCCTCGCGGTGGTGAGGTGAAACTGCTTATTTGTAAATACCTTAATACAAATGTGTTCTTGGGTCTTACTGTATTAAAATTAGTTTAAGCTCTAGTTAAATACCTACTTTATTGCATGCACGTACTCGCAATGCTTACTGATACGTTATTATTACCTAATGTTAATTTAATTAAGTTTCTCTGAAGTGAAATGTATAATTTCTTTGAGAAAAATAAAGTTCTTTAAACCTAAAAGAGGAAGGCCGAGAAGGGTGTACAGTACATGGACCAAGTGAAAGAAAAAGTAGACGCCGTGTCGCATCAGGGTCTAAAAGAAAAGGCACTGGAAAGGACCATATGGAAATTGCTTCACAGACAACAGCCCTGCCCCTTAAGTTTATGATGACAAATACCAGCTATTTGTGCTGTGCTCGTATTAAGTTATTCCATAATGAATGCTATTATTATGATAATAAAATTGATTCTGCCAAAGCCTAATTTGTACACATAGCTGGTATCTATATCATAGATACCAAGGATTATTACTATTCGTTAAAAACTTGAAATATGCACGTAACTAAGACAAATTCTAAAGTCGTTTATTAATGAAATAAATAAACTTCCGCAGTTTTAACCTCAATATACCTAAATAAAAGAACCAATATATCTGTCAATGTATTTTTTAATTGTGAAAATACGCGTTAAGAATTATACTATTTCGGACGGACCCGACGTAAGCCGAACGCGACCCAAAAGTACGATGTTTATAGTTTCGGTTCTGCCGAAAGGTTCGGCAGTTTTATTGCCGAAACCGAACCTTCAGCCGAAACACGATTTTTAATCCTAAACCGGCCGAAACCGAAACTTCTTCTTCAGTAAAAAATGGTTGACTATGTACGTCTGTAACAAGTATAATTATATGCATTGAACTAGGTATTTATTTAATTAATCCACAATTTAAATAATTACTTTTTTGTTACAAATATTAGGCTAACTAGATAGTTGATAAACTACAATTGATAAATACAACAACTTAATTTTATTAAAAACATAAAACGGTGATTATAATTTACTTTATAATGATGTATTAATATAATGTATATATCGTCACATACAATCACACTTTTATGTATTTAACAGCAACAAAATACTTAAACGTAAGTAGATACTTATTTAGTTACCCATTATACTCGTATATTTTTTAACAATCCAACTTATTGTTGCACTGAATCGAATTAGGTATAGGTACACGCCCTTCCCGCAGTAGTTGTTTCGATACAAATCCAGAAACAAATGAATCAGCGTTTGTTTGTCCTTGAATAAACCGGTTTATAAAGTTCAGAACTGGTTAATCGAACAAGAACATTATTTAACGTTCCCCTGAAAACCGGTTTATAAAAACCGGTTTAGCGAACGAAACCGAAACGAAAAGGTTTTTTGCCAAGTACATGATAACGGTTTGAAAATTTAACCGGTATCCGAGCCTTGGAAACGAGTATAATGATGAAAATTGCAAAAAAAAGTTCTCGCCATCTTGGATTTTAGAATGGACCCGGAAATCGTATTCCACGTATGCGAATTAGTCGGAAACGAGTATAATGATGAAAATTGCAAAATAAAAAGTTCCCGCCATCTTGAATCTTAGAATGGACCCGAAAATCGTATTCCACGCATGCGAATTAGTCAGAAACGAGTATAATCATAATCATAATCATAATTTTTATTGATAATTAAACATTACAGGTCATTTAACAATTCTAACATAAAAAATTAAATACATTAGTGTGACTAGGTACACATTATTAAAAATAATTAGTTATAAATAAATTCATTTTGTACATCAAGCAATATGTTTCGTACGTCTATAAGGACTTAAGGACACGTTATTATAAAGTTATTTTTAAATTTAACAATTCATCAACACTATAGAACGACTGCTCGACCAGCCACACTTTTAACTTGTGCTTAAAACTAACAAGACTAGGAGCGTCGGTTATATAATTAGGTAGTCTATTGTAGACCGCAGGACCCATCATATGAATAGATTTGGCAGTTTTGACAAGACTTCGAGGCACTGCGGCCAGCTTATGCCCATACCGCGTAACACGACCGCTTCCATCCCCTCGCCTAGGATACCTGTCCAGGTTTTGCCTAACGTACACGGCTACTTGTAGGATGAGAAGGCAGGGTAAGGTTAGAATGCCTAAGGCTATAAAATGCGGTTTGGCTGATTCGTGCCACGGTATTCGCCTTATTGCTCTTACAGCTCGTTTTTGTAGGCGGAAGACACGCAGCCAGTCAGCCGCACGCCCCCACAACTCGAGTCCGTACTGGACAATGGATTGGACGCTAGCAAAGTAACACATACGCACCGTGTGAAACGGAAGAGTTGCTACTAATCTATTTAGAACAAAACAGGCTTTTCCCATTTTAGCACACACGGTGTCAATATGGCTTTCCCACGTCAGGCTTTGGTCAATGGTAAAGCCCAGGAATGAAGTAGACTTTACTTGATCTATGCTACCACCTTCGAGGCTGATATGCAGGGGGCGTCGCTTACGTCCTGATAGATCGAACTGCATAAAATGGGTCTTCGTTAGATTCAATATCAGGCCGTTATACTGGAACCATGCTAAAAGTTGTTCGGCTACCATGTTCAACTTGAACTCGAGACTATCTATGTCGGTTGCGGTAATAACTGCCGCAACATCATCCGCGTACATAAATACCTCACCGTCTTTAATGGTACCTGGTAGGTCGTTTAGCAATAGAGAAAACGCCAGATTGGATAACGACGATCCCTGCGGTACACCAACTTGGGCGTCTATACCCTCCGAGCATAGAGATCCTTTTTGCCCCATCACATACTGCGTCCGGCCGTCCATGAACTCTGCCATGAGGGACAGGGCTGGCCCTCGAATGCCATAGTGGTCCAACTTGCTGCACAACAATGAATGATCGACGACGTCAAAAGCTTTTGAGAGGTCGCAGAAAAGTACTGCGACCTCTAGCCCACGTTCTCGCGCTCCAAGTATACGACGTACTACTTCGCGCGCCATCATTGTGGTGGATCGGCCTGGTCTGTATGCGAACTGGCACTCGGATATATTGTCAGTACTTTGGAGATAATGGGATAAACGTGACGTTAGTCCATTTTCTAGGATCTTTGCGACGGCCGGTATAATACTTATGGGACGGTAACAACTTGTGTCGCTCTGTTTTCCTTTTCCTTTATACAACGGGCTGACCTTGACCTCCTTCAGGGGCTTGGGGTATCTGCCGAGCTTAAGGCATCTATTGAAAAGTACTGAGAGTGGAAAGGCTAGTGGACTGGCTGACATGCGTAAAAATTTTGTTGATATGCCATAAAGGTCCTGAGTAGGCTTGTCTTTAATACAGTTTAGTATGATTTTTTGGACTTCTGCTGGGGTGAAATTCGTAAAACGTAGCGAACGGTCGGCAGCGGGATATACAGCTGCGAGCGCCGCGGCGGCTCGCCCTGGCTGCGCGGGCGGCGCTCCGCACCGCAGCGCCGCGGACGCGAACTGGCGGTTCATGGTGTTCACCAACTCCGCTTTATTTACGAACTCTGTCCCATCAGGTTTCCTCACAATGTCCGTATAGTCGATGGCTGTCTTGTTTTTATTACTTTCAGTGTTGACCACATTCCACATAGCTTTCACCTTATTGTCACTATTATTTATTTTAGTAATGTGAAAAATTGGCCTTAGCTATGCGTGTTTTTGAAATATACCTATTATTCAGTTCATTTACTTTAAGGTCCAATTCAGTTTCATATGGGAAATTATTTTTTAATTGTATAAGATCAAATAGCAATCTCTTTAAATTATATATTTCGTGAGTTATCCAAGAGCTATGTATTGTTGTATTAGGTTTCGTTTTATAAGGGAAACAAATATCTATTTTATTGCTTAGAATATTTATAATGGAATATGCAAGGTCGCAGGCAGAGTGTTTTTTCTCGCATAACTCGTCCCAATCCACACTTTCAACCGCACGTACGAACGCGTACTTGGAGGCGGCCGTGACGTCACGGACGCGGCGGGTGGCGGCCAGAGGTGGGCTTGTGCGCTTGCACTCAGTCACGGCCCGGATACCATAGTGGTCGCTAATATTGGTTACTACTGGAGATACGGTAGTTAGGTACTTACTACCGTTTATATATAAGTGATCCAGGGAGGTAGATGTAGTACTCGTTTCTCTGGTAGGAAAGTTAACTATATTTCTAAAATTGTTAGAGGATAACGTATCAAGCAAGGATTTATAATCGGCTGTCACGGTTAACCAGTCAATGTTCATATCACCGACTATAATGCAATTAAAATTTAATTCATTGACTTTGTCGAGCAGTCGTTCCAGTATAGATAAAAAGTCTACGGCTTTAACCAGATTTGTTCGATAGATACAGATCACTATCAAGTCAAAATCTAGAATCTCAACGGCCGCTATTTCACATAATCGTTCAACTGATAAGGCAGTTAACACATCCACCTCAGCTGCTTTTAAAGTTTTTTTTACATAAATACAAGCGCCGCCGTGTTCACGCGAATCACGGCAAAACTTGGAAATCAGTTGGTAGTTGTTAATATGAATACTTTCTAGTTGATCACTTGTCAGCCAATGCTCCGTTAGTGCTAAAATGTCGCATTTTAGTTCTTTTTCCAACAGTACTTCCAGTTGCCTGGTTTTGGAGTTAAGTGATTGCATATTTTGCTGACAAATGACCAACGATACGGTATTAGTCTGATCTGCTGATCGCGCGGTTTGCTTATCACATCTTGACCGCGGTAGGGCGTTCGCCGGTGGCGGTGGAGGAGCGGCGGCCGCGGCGGCGGGGGGGAGCGCGCCCGGCGCGCCCGTCGCCTGCTCGAAACCACTCGCTTACGACCGCTCCGGCCGGCCACACATCGGGAGACATAATTTCCTCAAACCTACTGCACGGCACAGTCAGTGCAAAAGATGCGTAGTATTCATGCTTAAGGCTTAGTTTTTTAACAGTGCAGTTGTTGTTACCGATTTTTCGCACGATGTATGCTTGGATGACCTCCGGTGTAGTATCGGTCTTAAAAAAGCAGGCATGGATTTTTTTAACCCGTTCTGAAACATGAACGTCGCTATCCACAGGTCCGGTTCCAGTGATGGCAAGCCGTTTGGAGACACTCGGTTGCATTCGGCCGTTTTTATAGGATACAGTCCTATAACCGTCATCGCTGTTTGTGTAATTTACGTGTGCTCGATTATTGTTAATTATGTTTGTGATCAAGTCATGTGTGCCTGGAGGTGAATCTGGATACGTATGCAGCTGACTGTGATAGCTTTGTGAAGGCAGAAGTGTCACGGGGGTAGCGTGAGGGGTATCGTAGGTCGTCAGGGATCTTTGGCTTTTACTTTCAACCGCTACAGGACTGCATAACGTGGTCCTCACGGCTTTGTCTAAATTTACTGGTAGTGAAATGCGGCGATCTTCGCCAACAGCTGATCTCGTAGGTAAGTTACTGGCACCGATAACGGCCGTTTTAGTTTGGCTCTCTATTGCTGCTACGGGACTTTTTGCGCGCGCCTTCGATGTTGTCGATCCGTTCGGGTCAGAATTGCTTGACATCGTCTGATGACACTTCTCGCACGACAGCTGAGCACATTCGATGTCACTTATTTTACGTTCTAACTTTTTGATTTCTGTTAATACACATCCTATTTTGTTTTCAATTGGTAATAGAAATTTTTTAAACACTTTCTCTAGTGCGTCAATGGTCGATTTCGCCATAATTTCGATATATGCACAATTTTATATACGCGAGCACTTTTAATGCGTGCTAGCCCGGACGACCGCGAAACCGGTATAAAGATGAAAATTTAAAAAAAAGTTCCCACCATATTGGGTTTTAGAATGGACCAGGAAATCGTATTCCACGTATGCGAATTAGTCAGAAACGAGTATAATGATGAAAATTGCAAAAATAAGTTGCCGCCATCATGGATCTCATAATGGACCCGAAAATTGTATTCAACGTATGCGAATTAGTCAGAAACGAGTATAATGATGAAAATTGCAAAAAAAAAGTACCTGTCATCTTAGATCTCAGAATGGACCCGAAAATCGTATTCCACGTATGCGAATTAGTCAGAAAAAAGTATAATGATGAAAATTACAAAAAAAACGTTCCCGCCATCTTGGATCTTAGAATGGACCCGAAAATCGTATTCCACGTACCTATGTGAATTAGTCAGAAACGAGTATAATGATGAAAATTGCAAAAATAAGTTGCTGCCATCTTGGATCTCATAATGGACCCGAAAATT
Source organism: Thaumatotibia leucotreta (assembly GCA_025490895.1). Classification (NCBI taxonomy): domain Eukaryota; kingdom Metazoa; phylum Arthropoda; class Insecta; order Lepidoptera; family Tortricidae; genus Thaumatotibia; species Thaumatotibia leucotreta. The sequence continues at coordinate 18,316 of JALPQI010023654.1, forward strand.
GTATTCAACGTATGCGAATTACACTCTTCACGCTTCAAGTTCGTCTGTATACTCATTTTCACCCTGTATAATTATGTATGTAACACCCTGTATGTATGTATGTATCTATCGGATCTATGATCACTTTGTATAACTATAAAACGAAACGAAAGAGCTCGTGATTCTGAGTAGAAAAAAATGTAAAAAAGTCCATATATGGAAAATTTTAAAAAACGACAACAAAATAAAAACCCGCCCGTTGCACCTTGTAAAACACTGTTTTTACAAAATCAAAGATTATGCGCAACAAAAAATAAAAAAACAAAGTTTGAAAAAAAAAGAAACAATATAACATTTTCAGCGCTTATTGTTAGGATTTGAACCTGGTACCACTGCTTCACAGCCGAACGCATGAACCACAATACCAACCTCCCTATA
>JALPQI010023655.1:0-21434 GCA_025490895.1 Thaumatotibia leucotreta
AAAGTGATTTTCAGAGTACACAAACAAATAAGCCAAAGAACGAAACGAATCTACAAAATAATAATAAAAACAACTTATACATTTTTTTTTTACTTTTTGGGATAATCTTTTACCCGATGACATTGACATTAGTTCTTTTTTTACGGTGAAATGCCAAGATATTCTGTCACTTTACAAGTTACTTCCGTTTTAGAATCTCTTAATATCTAGATAAGAATATATTTTTACTAAACAGTCACATTTTATAATTCCTGCCAGGTTTTCAGAAAGACGTCGATCTTTATCATCGATACTTGACTTGACACTTGAACTCAATTCTATTGTGTTAGGCATATCGTTAGGTTTACGTAATTAAAAAAGATACCATAAATCCGGGTTACCTAAATAACGTTAATACAAATGAATGCACTCATTACCTGAAAATTCTGTATTTTGCTTCAGATCTTCTAAAACCTCTGGTTTGAGTTTACTATTTTGTTTACCCATTTTAATTTAGTTTTTATGTGGAACGTAGATTTGACTCTCAAAATCGCGCTCTCCCTAGTTCTCGTGGCCCCTGTAAAGTAGCAAAATAGCAATGAAAGTGTCATCAGGTTATAACAATAGAACTGTATAATATTAAAAGTAATATAAACATACACAGGATCTAGCAATTCAGTGCCAAGCTGAAATAAATCGTAAAAATTCTAGTCGCTACAAAAATAACGAGACGATTTAAGAACTATTTTTGTATTTTGTATATTATACATGAATAGGCAAAATGTGAATCAATAAAAATATTTATTCTTAGAAATACAACAGAGACGTCATGGGGACACAGTGGTTACTTCATCTAGTGTAAGTGCCTATCTAACACTATATGACACCGGATATACTCTACATTACACTGCTAAAAGATAGAGCATTGCTTCCGAAAGAACGAGTAGGCTGTAAACACTTAAAACATTGGCTCAGACTTGATATCCTTTATTAGAATAGTAACTTGTTGGATAGAATTTAATTGTCAAGACATAATGTACCAACAGGGACTGACAAATTTATAAATTTAACATAATAATCGTAATGAAAAATCACATATAATCCAATTCAAAATTTTCGTTACTTAACATCCCCTTATTATAAAACTTAACATCGTCTGTTCATTTTTGTTTTATTTTTATAACTAACACAAATGTCAAAACAAATTTATGTCAACGGCATTAAGATTAAAAAGACGTGTATAATATACAACGCCATAGTGTTTAATTGTTAATGTAACCTGCTGATTATGTCAATTCTTTATCACCTGATGGGCTCCGTTTCGGATATGATGTGTTTTGTAATAATGAAATATCGAATAAACGAAAGGTACAGAAAATATATTTTAATTATTTAGCGATTTGCGATTTATCTAGATAATTCTCGCAGCTAAGCCTGACCTTATGTCTTTCTGTATGCCCATGAATTCATGGATTCGTAAGCAGATCATTGAAAGCATTATAGTTAAAACCATATTAAAATAAAATTAATAATTAAAGGGGTTGTCTGTACGGAAAACGTGAAAAGAAATTACACCATAATATAGGTTCAATACACACGGGGCGGTCTTAGCCCTGCCTTCACAAGTACAAGTAGTAAGCTAGTTAAAATTGTTATCTAGTTAAAAATCATTGCGACTAGTGTTATCAGTATCACAACAGTATACAAATCATGTTTAACGTCCGAATTTTATATCAACCAAATTCAATAATGAACATTTATTTATGTCAGGTACTGGTACTTCGATTTCTTGTATAGACCGGTGGAAAATTTTCAGATATTGCGACTACTTTCATTAAGTGGTAGGTAGTACATTTTCCATAGCATTTTACCAAAAATGCTCGAACGCCTGATTAGGTATTTTTATATTTATTTATATGACCTTAACTGTACAAAATAAAAAACAGAATTGTGAACGAAAGGCGGGCTTCATTCGTCATGTATTATACCGATGATGTTTTTCCTTAAAACGCTCATATATTTTAAATACCTACTTCCGTACTTCTTTACGCATCAAATGTTCACGCGCACGTGCACCTCACGCAAGCGGTGTGTCATCTACTATGATCTTCCATACGATACAACACGCATGACACGGACATGCGATTGAATACACTCTTTTGAATATTCTTTAGTATGCAGCAGCGGATCATAGGTAATAGGCTGCTTATAATCTTTACGTTCACGGACAAAACATAATTTCAATTCGTTAAATTTCTTTGCAGAGCCCATAACGTGATAAGTGTTTGTAATAGTTAACATTTGCGTATGATACGATTTCGTAGCTTAATACACAATTATTTATGAAGGTTACAATAACGATTTATTACAACACTTGTTATTATTTTGTAATAATGGTAGGGCGTCCATAGCTGCAATTCGTTTCTCATAATTCTTTCATTTTAAGATAAATCATGACTAACTTACTATAAAAAATTAACGATTGCGAACAAATATGTATATGTATGTGACGCCACACCACGTTAAATGTTAAACTAGGGTACTACTTAAAAATAATAAAGAGATCTGAAGATTGCGGAAAATACTACTCTGTTTTGAAAATATTTTCAACCAAATTTTATAAAAGATCGGATTTCAACAATATATGTCTCGTCCATGCTTGTTTGTATGGTGAATACTTAATAATATCACAATTAACGTCAAATATTACAAAAGTAGCTGTGTAAACTTTTGATTATTGACATTTGAAAACTTTACTTTATTACTAGGTTACAGTCGACTTGAGAAAATACTGGGCTTAGAACCATGTCACCAAATTGAAATATAAGTGAAGGACAATAAAAGTATAAAAAATATTAAATACGGAAATGCTCAAAGTAGTCGTAGGCCATTTTGTGCGGCAAACCAAAGATGGGAGAATATTGTTGCTATCCGTGCAAATATTTCTTGTCATGTGCCGCTGCACAGAATACACAACACAGAACAGGGCTGAGCTGGCATAACACAATGACATAATCACTATTCTAACTTTATCACACAATAGAGAGGCTGTACGTTGGTTTTGTTTGAACGCACAGGTCGAGCCACCGCCCATCGCGGGACTTTATCAGGGTAAGAAATTATTTAATGCCTACAGAGTAGTGTTTTCGACACGTACATCTTTTTATTAGACACAAAGTTAGTTAATATTTATGTGCTTATTGTAGTGATCTCTAATAATTAATTAATCGCCCTTTAGTTTTCGATTTTAGCTTACGCTATTTTATGGCAACATCCATGGCACATTAATATTTTGAAGCATATAGAAGAAAAGTAAGATTTCGATATTAAGATTTTGCTACAGAATGAGACAATTCTATAATTAAGTACAAATACGCTCTTATTAGATCCGTGCGGTAAAGTGCAATTTATTAATATTTAGATGATCGACTCATCTCTGAGTGGCGAGATAGAAAAGACGTTATGTGGGAACGAGTAAGTACATACAGCTAAGTACTAATACTGACTACTTAATAGTTTTTGTAATACAATTTCATCACTGACGCATAAGCTTGGTTCGCGAAAATGACTTCCACAGCAGAAATTATGACACTAATTGACCAATAGCATGAAGTGTAACTTCTCAACTGATGAGATATGTATTCATTCGTTCATATGTAAAACCGCTAATGAGCGTGTGAAGCTACAGCTGGAGACTATTCTGCGCATGTACATACGATTTAGAATCGCAGGTTGTTATAAAGCATGCCGAATAAAATCAATGATTTATTAATGTTGTGATATGTTACACAAGACCCTGTCTGCGAGCTATTTTCAGGTCCGAAATGAGTATCATTGATCCCTCTTCCCTACATGTATAAATTCAGTCATTTCATATTCAGTGTTATTTAACAAAATCAGAGGAAGTCTCATTATTTTACTGGGTAATGGATTAATGACTCAGATGCGTCAATAGGTACTTCATCAACTACGCATGTTGCGATTTGCATTTTGGGCATAGGTATCGACGTATGAAAATGTTGAGCATCTTTATATACTCAATAATAATGATTGATCATATCATCCGTAAATTAAATATTCGCTTACAAGACTTAGGGCAGAAAATTATATCAACATTTTCGTAGGCCGTACTCTGTAGTTTTTAACTGGTGGTACAGAACAAAAGATAGGTACAGAAGTACTAAGCACATTATGATATTTATGATACAAAAGAGACATCCATTAGAAATGTATTAACGTATAAGTACAATTTTTAATCATTAATGTCATCGATTTAGTAAATTAACAAATAAATAAATAAATAAAAAGTTGTACCTAATAGAATGAATTCCATTGACTTGTTTACCAAACACGTACATTTTATTGCTTTACCTGTAGAGTATGTTACAGTTAATAAAATATGATTGGTTCTTAGAAAATATTTGGAATGTATTAAATAAAATATTCTACAATAGTTGTTTTACAAGTGAATATCCCCGGTGCCCGTTCACTTTGTGTTATTTGTATATGGTGATGCTTAGAACGGGTCCAAGAAATACAATATACTTCAGAACTGAGTCAACATGACCCGTACATTTTAAGGTGGATTGATTTTGCATATTTCAATGCCAACTTTTTTTTACACGACTGTACACTTAACAGTATCTCCCTAATGCATAAGCGTCTGTTAACTTAGCAAGCTGACATGAATTGTTTGTCCCTTTCTGTCTTATCAATATGAATATGCTAGTTAAGTTAAGAGACGTTTATGAATAAGGGGGTAAAACTATATTTTTACACGTTCTAGTAATCAATCACTTCATAGCTTACGGTGACCCAGGGATACTTAAGAGTGTCGCAAGAATACTAAGATTAAAACTATCATAAAAATAATCCTCATTCGATTTGCGCCTTAGGCAACTAGATAGAACTATGTACCTATTCATTCATTATAAATTCGGTAAGAGTTAAAATCACATCACATTAGAAAAATCATTACTTTGTGTAGAAGGTTTCATTCAGAAGACCGTCAACAGATATCATTCGGCTCTCTTAAACACTTGCCTTCGCCAGCAAAGATCAGGTTTAGTGGTTCAGAGATAACATTACAACCATAGGTGTGAGTTTTCATGTTCTATTCTTAGCGAGAAAGCAATTTGTTTTGTGCGTTCGTTTATTTTGTACTGTAACCTGTTAATTGCGCCTATTATATTGAACAAAAACAGCAAATAATACAAAAGTATTATTAAATAAACAATAAAAACAAGATGACACGACATTCTTACCTTTAAAGACTTCTTAAATACATATACTCGTACAGTTTGGCCAACTACTCGTGTCACTGAAGATTCGAGAGAATCATATGAACCTACCACATCTTTATACGCTAGCATTATTATCCCAAATAAAGGGATTAAGTAATCTGCTGGTTGGCTACTAATGTTAATGGTTGGAAAGTGTTCTAAACGCGGAAGCCTAACCTAACAAAAACTCCTTGAAATTATCACAAGTAAGTAACATTTTCTTTGGAAATGAAAATTAATCATTGATTTGGTAACTGTCATGAAGAAACTGTGAGTTAATGGATGAAAAATGAATGATAACTATTTACAAAGAGAGCTAGAAGGCACAGTAGTGTGGAAATAAATTGACCAATGATATCAACCAAGAAGGCGAGACGATCGCCAGGATTTTGGCATGCCAGTGATTATTTTTCATAATTGAATACTATCACAATGTAAAAATGCTGTAATTGCTATAAATAAACAAAATACGTGTGTAAGGTGGCTATAACCTGATAAGATACCTAATAAGAATGGAAAAGGCAGTTAAGCGATAAATACAAAGGTCGAACGCCAAGAACCTAAGTAGGTGCACTGTGGTTTATTTGGCGAACATCGCGGTATATCACACTTCGTTCATGTAAAAAAAAACAATTATAACAAATAATAAAATAGTCAGATTGTACTCTTAACTCATATTACAAATTATAAGATAAAATTTTAAATTAAATGCTAATAAAGTAATTTTAATCAATGATTCATATGTACACGTAAGATGGTATCCAGTTTTTAATGCGGTTCGAGACAATCTAATAGTTTTGTTTCAGCGCTGAATGGTGTACGCATACACATGCATGCAATGGATTGCAGAGGAGTCCTTCTGAAGAACATGAGTCCTTGCAGTGACAAAGGAATCACATACATTTGTAGTGTATGCAAAGGCCAGCTCACCAAAAAATTTCAGGCAGTGTAAGGATATATCAAGGGGCGTTGAGACAGAACAGTGAAGTTTTTACCTACGAGCAATAGATCTATGTGAAAAAGTGTGGTTCGGATACAATATTTAGTAAATAGGACAATCCGACAGCGACAGAAATGTAATACTTCATATACAATTATTGTTCACATACATTAATTTTATCAAATAGGAATGGACATTTCAATATTTTTTAATATTCAAGAATTCATTGACTTTTTGTTCGTTACATTAATATTCGCTAAGTACAAATATCTCTTCACAAATATATAGTAAACACGTATTGGAAAAAGCTCGGTATGGATGATGTTAATGAGGAAGCGCAGCTATCGCTATCGATAAAAGTCACCGCCTCTAGTTCCTAAACATTTAACATCTCTCTTTAGTGGGAAATCTATTTTCACCAAATGTTATACTCTTATAAATACTTCAGCATCGTTATAGGTCACAGTATCTATTCGTGGGATCAGGTTGTATGTAGTAAAGACATAAACGACGGGTTTTACCAATGAAAACGAAGGCTGCACTTCGCGCTACCAGCCGCTGCGCTAACGAATGTGAATTATCACGGATACTGGCTGTGTACACTTCGTAGTTAACCATGCCGACACGACAGCTATACAATCATCACTTGATATTTACTTGCCATAAGACAAACGTCGCTTTGCAAATACTAAGTGGATCGATAAGAAATAGGTACATTTCATTACAATAAATAAAGGGAATCTCAAAAATGATTATTAATTGACTGGATAGCACACAATCGTGTTAAAATAAACCGTTCATAAAATAGTGAGCGTAAATTATGAAACATATTTACAAATGAGTTATGTTTTTATAAATTTTCTATGTTTGTATCTCTCACCAAAAAGGAGTGTCGGTTACATTAGGTGTTGTAACCAGTTTACTTATGCCTCATAATTGCTGTCGTGTCTACGCCGTCGGGTTATCGTGAGGTATAGTGAGGGGAGTGGGTGGTGAGGCCGGATCGCGGGCTGTGGGATCCGAAAGCCACTTAAGGGGCAAGCATCTTGGAAAGTTCTTCGTCCTGGAGACAGCCTTTGAGGAACTCGTCTTGCGTGAGCTGGCCATCATTGTTTTCATCCATTTTAGCGAAGATGTTCTTAGCACGCTCCTCTGCGGAGTCAGCGGGGCGGTTACTCGAGCAAGCGCCAAGCATATCGTAGATAGCCTGAAGTACAGAAAATGTTAAAGTTAACAATCGCGTTACTTATTTTTAAGTATCTCCAGCTGTGTGACCATGGACAGGAATCATTATTTTGTTTAACAAATAGACATAAACTAATAAATTACCCGTCTTGCCTTGAACCCGAACCAGCCAGATATTCTAAAATTGAACCAAGATCGTAATGAGACTACTCGTAATCAATGCCCCGGTAACAAGAGACTATTCTGTTGAAATACGAATATGTATTTTTTTCCTCTTCAAGAATTTATATACAGGGTGATCAATCCAAATGGGTTAGAAGGTTTTGGAAACCATAACAGATAGCGAAATCTTGTCTTAGGAACCATGACGTCGATTTTAGTAAAAAAAAAAACATGCCATCCTACACCTACAAAAATACGTAAACTCTGAATCGATCCCGGACTTTTTGATAAATAAAATTCCATCAAATCTACCAAGAAATGACATTGTCACAATGATATCTGTCAACGCAGTATGACGGGCCAGAAGTTATCAATCCTTTAGTAATAATAACAATAGGTATCAAAATCATTATGTACTTATTTCTATGTAAAGTCGACGTCAAATATATCTTTACGGTTTAGGTGCCAAAAATATACTTACAGGACCTTAATGTCAAGGGAATAAAGTTGTGTACCTATCGGAGAAGAACATATGAAAAGCTGCCGTCGTAAAAATATTACCTATTAATTGTAGACTTTATTTTCCGTACCTATAAAGAATACTACAACTGAATTGTGTTGTAATTTTATTTATGTTTTTGAAATAGAACTTTCTTTACCTTTGCTCCGATAAAAATTAATCACATAGATTTCGACTGAAATGAGGATCAGTGTCATGGCCGCCATAAAAACACCATGATTACGCCATGGTAATTCGAATTACCATTTTTATTTTGTGTTACTAAATTAATGATATTGGTTTAGTATCAAAACGGAATACCAAATGTTATTTATACCTGAAGTATACCACTACAAAATCTATATCATAAAATAGTTGAAATGAAATATTAATTTATGCCACTGTTTTCTTTATAAGTATTATTGTTTAAGCGAAATGTTTAAATGTTGTTTTTAATATTAATACTAAATTATGTATTTACGGGCATTACTTTGCCAATAATATATTTACTATTCACCAAACTTTGTATTTTAATGACAACACTAGGAGATTTTATGGAATTTAATTATAAATAAATAATAGTATATGCATTATGCACGGGGAAGTTGCAAACTATGAGATATTAAAAACGAATTAATGCCATTATTATTTAATCTAAAATCGAAGCTATGCTTCATAAGAACAGATTACGATATATCTCATAGTTTTTGATACGAAATCGACTTTTTGGGCTAGGTACCATTTTTCCAGCATTTCAGTCGGCACTAGTTTGTCAGCAAGTCAGCTAGTATGTTACTGATTTTTGAGCTATTTCCTTTTTAATTAAGCGTTACTTTCGAACAGCTCAGAATTGTTGAGATTTTAAGGGAAATTAAAAATATAAAAATGATCGCTAGAAAGCCTATTTTGTATCGAAATCATAGAGTGAACTTAAACTTTTGACCGTTACTGTATACATATATGTATATAAATATTAAGCCTATAGGTCATATTTTATCTGGGCTTACTATTCTTATAATCGCCGAGGGTCTCATTATAAACTTATTTTAGAAGTATTGTACCTAAACCTAAAAAAGTTGTTAGTCCTGATTAATTTGCTGCCGTTGACGGTATGGTTAACTGGGTGCAAGATAGGTACTTTAGATGCCTATCTACTGGATAGCAAGGTCGCCTGCTGTTAATTTTATTAATCTACTCGTGACGTTATGTTGTAATCCTAGAATCGGCTGGCTGGGTTAAACATCGGAAATTAAACTCTTGTAGAATGACAAATTGCAAGGCTCAAAATTCTATCACTCTGGAGAGTGGAGACATGCAAGTTTGTACAAAAACACTCCAATCTCTACACAAACGCTGACGATCTGTGCAAAGGACCACATAACTTGACTTGAGACCAAGAAACAAGCTAGGACAAGCCTATATAACCAAACTTAGAATGGTCTCAAAGGGACCACATTCCATGTCTATGAAAATTTTATAAATTACCGAGTAGGTAGTACCTATATCAGGTGAAGAAAAATGTACTATATTTGTTTTAAAACTTAAGAATTATTTATTGACACATGTATTTAACACAGTCGATGAATTTATGAATGAATACTAATTATTAAATGTCATACTCGCTTATTTAAACTTGTTATCTTGTTAGAATAATTTAGCTTATTTTTGTTACACCCTGACAGGGTCCATGTTGCAATTTGTACAAAACTAAACATTTTGAAAAACGTGATTAAAAAAAAACTGTCACATATTGGACTAAGGTAAATAGGGTCCAAACTCTTCCAATTAGTCTCCTTTACCACCTCCAGAAATTCCTACATCGTTATCCCAAACACCCTGTATACTCGTATGTTTTCATCTTGTAATACCATGGTTGATAATAAATAAATTGTGAAAGTATGAAAATCATAATTACAAATGGACAAATATTCCATTTTTTTGCTGGTAATATGGTAATAGGTAGATTCTTAGCTAAAGGAAATTACATGATTTCAACAAGAATGAAAACGGGACAATATTAATTAAAGGGTGTCCCAGAAGTAAAGAGACAAATTTCAAATTTTGAAATATTTGAAAATATTTTTATTTCTTTAAGAAAAAATACTGTCATGGCCACCGTTTGCCTCAAATCTGTAAAATTTAGTGGGAAATATGATTGTTTTATTGAAATTTTAGTAATGAAAAGAGCTGATCACGTGGTATTCGCTAAAGAGTTGTTCAGAATTATGAATGTTATGGAAAAACGGACACGATATCTAATTTTTCTTCAGAGGGAGTAAGGAGAACTACTTTGTATCAAATTATAAGGCGTTTTGAAGAATCACATGAACACATTTTCAAGAAGATTCCGGGAAAAAATGTACTATTTCCGTAGCTATGAACATAAATAAAGTAAAAAAAAGTGTATGAACGGAATCCTTCGATGTCTGTTAGAGCTGCTGCGGATAAATCGAAAATATCGAAGTCAAGTATAGCTCGTATTAAAACATTCGACCTAATGCTTAAAGCATTTGCAAAACTGTCAGCTCCTAAGTACTTTAAGGACCAGGAAGTGCGAGCTAAAAGAGGATTCCGAAGAGCGTATGAAAAAACACTGAAAAAAGTTCTCATAATTGATGATGAGACATACGTGCCCGTGGACCCAACGGATATTCCTGGGAAGCAATACTAACATGTGACTCGACGGGACTCCGTAGATTATTCGCAAAAACTTGTAGCAAAGGTCAAATTTTTCAATAAATATCTCGTTTGACAAGCCATAGACCAAAATGGCAATACATCTTAACCATATACTTGCACAGGCTCTATGACCGCACGTATTTATTTGAGAGAATGTGTGATAATGCGATAAATTTCGTTCATAGATAAGCATTACCAGAGGGAAGAAATTATATTCTCGCCGGATGTGGCGTCATGCCACTACGCCACGGAAGTCACTCAACATCTAGAGGCTACAAGTATAGATTTTATACAAAAACATAACAACGCCCCAAATGTTCTCCAAGCTGCTAGTATTGAAGCTTATTGACCTTTATATAAACGAAAATATAAAAAACGAACAGAAAAACCCAAATCATTGACTAGGTTTAAGCATACATGGACTAAATTGGCTAAAAGTGTGACAGCTAGTTCTCGAAAAGCTGTAATGAGACGAGTAGCAATCAACCTTAGAAAAATTGGCTACAGAGCCTTTGCACAAGCAAATTTCATATAAAGTAGAAAATAAAATGAAATTCTGAAGTTAACTAAATGTAAATAGTAGTGTTTTGTAAGAATTTTTTATTAAATATTTTCATTCGAATCTTGTCTCTTTACTTCTGGGACAGCCCATTATCTGACTATCTTCTTTTTTAAACAAATCTGACGAGATCGGCTGGTACAATAATTTGTAAAGGTGCGTTTTATCATTTCATTTTATTTATAAAATGAGAATGTTTTTAAAAGATATTTGGGTAGTTACATTTTTATTTATTACTTTTCATTGTCATTTTTAACGTCTTAATAACGTTCAATATTTAATCTAAATCCATATTGTATCATGTTCTAAACAGCCCCTCGACACTTCATACTATGGTAAATTATGAAAGCATTTGGTACCAACATTGAGATATAAAAATAATCTTATATAATTAAAATGGCTACTGTTGCATTTGATTAGCACATAATCATACTGGCCTTCAAACTTAGACGTATTATACTTTTATTTACCACCTAAGTAGGTAAAACATCAGTGTCAGAAACGTACTGTCATAATTGTTTATTGTGAAAGCGGATCCCGGGTTCATGTTTTTATTGTGTTACATACAAAATATTTAAATGTTTGGTCTAAATGGGGGGCAAAACAATATGGAAATGTGAAGTGTGTGGTGTTCGGCGTGGATTAAAACGAACTTCTGGCGTATTTTTGCCAACATTTCCTCTTGATCCAGGCAGGTCAGTATTAAATTATTTTATATTAGTAGCAAATTATTTTTTCATTTCATAATTGAATATATAATTTTTAACTGCAAACGATAACAGTTACTAATGAAATAAGAAACAATTTAAATGGCAAACGTCTAAATAAGGCAAGCTAATGCACAAATAGAGTGCAACATTTATCGATAATAGCTTTATCTCAGATGTAGGTATATTATCGAAGAAGAGGATCGGTCGGAGAACGAATACAGAAGAGAGTATCACCTTTTAATTCATGAAAACGATTTTGAGAAGCAATTCGAAATAGATTTAACAGGAATTGAAAATCAACCCATTGTATATTTAAGTGGTTATATTGCTTATAGACTCCTGAAAAACAAAATCGCCACTCCATAGTATAATATTTACGATTGGGCCCATAACCTACTAAGAAAATGAAATAAAAATACCTATACAATAAAAATATTTTTGTGTTATATTAAATAAATAAATAATAATAAATATTGTGTTATAGCCTTATTTTATTTTACCCTTTCATTATTTTATGGTAATATAAATTCAGTATTACGGTAGGTGCAGCAAAATTATTGCACTTTTATCGATATCGATAAACAGTAAGTGTAGTGAGTATCGAGCTCTAGTGTTGCTTTTTTAAGTTTGTAGTATTGACATTGTATTGTGTACGTTGGCACAAAATACTTTCATAATTCGGTTTTAGGCTTGTTTGAGAGTGCCGTCTCTTAAAACGTAGTGATTTTATTCTCTTTGGTTCTAAAACCACATTACTATCGTAATATTGAGCGGGCTTATTTTTCTAAGTATATAAACAGTTATGTGCGCTGGCCCCTGTGTACTTACTGTTATGTACCATGTCAAAGCGTTTACAAAACAACATGTTTCAAGTTTTATAAGCAATTAAATTGAGCAACCAATCACAGAAAAACTTCGGAAATTTTAATTTCCGGTGATGATAGTGGAAATTCTACCTACCAAATAGCCAGAAATCCATTACTACCAATATCAACGTCTATTGTCCTGTCAAACAGTATGTAGTATACTCGCACGTGTATGATGACTGCAGCTAGAAATCGGGACAACCGGGTCTCAAGGAAAATAATCAAGTGATAGCGCTGTGCACGTAGGGGAGAACTTATCGAAAAACAAAGTGCTATGATGCAGAAGTTTTAATGTATGCAAAATGGTTCTCAAGAGATTGGATACGATTTTTAAACGTCTATGGAAAAACGTATAGCGACGGCGTTGGTTGCAGAAAAAGAAGTGAATAATTAATGTAAGAGTTCCTTCGCTGGAACTTAAAAGTAAACAACTATACAACAACAAAATAAATCGTTCGATATAAAGACGAAACATTTAACAAAAACTGCATAAATTATAAAAGTGAGGTTTCCTGCGGTTGTGATGATATGCGATTTGCATGTGGCACCTGCATTTTGGAGAAGGGACTGTTACTCGTAATGGAAAGAAAAATCAAGACGCGTATTAATGTCATTTAGTTCAAGTTTGAATTATAAAAAGGCCCTCATTTTTCAACAAAAAAATATTCGAATTTCCATAAATTTTAAAGTGAATTTCAAAGATAAAAATCATTGCTGTTTGGAAGTCTATAGCCTCAGGAGACTGCGAAGATCTGTTGTCAGCGATACCATTAAGAATGTTGAGATTAGACGATACGGATATGTATATCCGTCAGATAAAATGAGATCACTGCCTTTTTCGCCGGGCCCATTCAAAAGGACAGTTATCTGTCAGATATACATATTCTATTCGAAGATTACGAAACAGTCATTCATAAAAATTGTTTCCGATTTATAAGGGATTTCTTTTAAATAATATCAATAATTACTATACCTAGTCAGGTTCACCAAACTATTATTTAAGCTTGTAAATAATTACGACAATGTAGACAAACGGGTGAAGTGCGTAACAAGAGACTGCAATGTTTAAGTTATAAATTCATCAATATTGTAGTAGCTTGGTGTTTTAAGTATCATGACAAGGCAAATGTATAAAAATATGATAAACAAGTATTTCTGGAAGATAATACCAAATTTTTAACCATGTTATACTTGCTGCAAACCATTTTTTAGAAGAAAACTGAACAAAATTGGATTATTTCTCCAGAAATTCGTTGGATTCGTTCAAAGCAGGCAGGAAATCGTTTTGATATCTTTATTTAGTCCTAAATGTGTGAAATCCAAGTTTGTGGATCAGGAGTGGTGCTTAATTGTTTAGAGCCAAGTAACTGTTAAATTATCATTAATTTTCGGTTCTTTGGTTGTAGGTCGAAAACGGTACGTTAAATGTAAAACTCATTCAGGTATGATGGTAAAATTCTGCATCGAAGCAGTACCTTAATCTTCAAATTTGGTTTAATACCTTCAAAAAATTAAAAATTTAAATCTTAATTTTTATTTAAATTCCGAAGCTATTATTTCCGAAAATAATCACTTTATCGAAATGATTTTAGGAAACTCCTAGTTTAAAGTACCTATTGAACGATATGTCACACTTAAGGGTTGTAACGAACATAAAAATCATCCCCCATATTACGTGTAGCTGAAAAAACATTATTTTCCAATTTTTATTTGCTTCTTTGTTGGCGTGATCAATAATTATATTTCGTTCCTAATATGTAATAACAGCTGTTTTATGCTTCTAGTCACTTAGTTATGTAAAGGTTCCCGGTTATTAACTTTTAATTTGAGATACACCCCTGAACCAATTTTGAAAGTTTTAGATGCTCATTCGCCTAGAAGCACTAGACAGCCGATGTTAGGAACGAATTTACATATCAATCACGCCGACAAAGAACTGAGATAAAAAGGAAAAAAATGTTTTTTCAGGGTATCTATCTCCCCTACACGTAAAGTGGGGTATGATTTGCATACCTGGGATAACTGGGGGCAAGTTATAGGGATTTGATATCGATTAAAAAGATGTCGATATAATTATAATAAAAGATGTGCTTATTGAACATTCTCGATTACAGTACAGAGGTTCGATGTCATATCTGATATCGGGCCTCTTGTAAGCAGATGTCATTTTAATCAAAATGACAATTTAAATATTGATATTTTAATATTAATTGTATATTTTGAAAACTATTTTAAATTAAACGCGTAACTACCCGTTTAAATTTATTTTTTATTTTGATTGAAGATCGTACCTAATATTTATTTATGCCGAATAACATTTTGATGTTGTCATTCACAGTAACATCGATATATTTTTAGTCGATAAAATATTTTGCTACATCACTTTCGTATAAATGCCCCGAGTTATCCCAGGTATGATGATTTGTTTTGTTCGTGTTAACCATATAGCGTGGCATAGCGTTCGATAGGTCCCTACCTGTATGAGTTTTTCGTAAAACGTACCGTTTTTGCGCTTCAAACAGAAAACTGAAAATTAACTATATTTTTACAGTTACTAGGCTGTAAAAAGTCAACCTCAACTCCTAGTAATGTGCGAATTCGGATTTCAAACATTTAGGACTAAATGAAGATAGAAAAGTGATTGCCAGCTTGCTAGCAATTAAAGGCTGAGCCAAACGGGTGCGGTGTGGCTTAGCCTTAATTCCTCAAAACTCTTCATTTGTTGTATGTGAGCGGCAAACGTGTCGAAGGAATCTCTTTAACTACTTAATGTAACCACATACTTTAATAATTTGGAGTGCACGCCAACGTATATTTACTTCTTTTTTTACCTTGTGTGCACATAAAAACTAAACTGTACAATAATTTATATTACAGAAAGTGTGACTAGCCTGATTTTTTACTTTTGGCCTAAAATGTGTGTAGTATTTTAGTAGCTGGATTCTTATGGAACAAAGATTAATTGAACAGTATAATGTCATAAATACCTGAACAATTTTGGTCATCTCCTGGATGTCAATGACTCCGTTGCCATCCACATCATACATACGGAAAGCCCACTTAAGCTTTTCTTCAGGCGTGCCACTCGATGTAACGTGAATGGCCTGCAGAAATTCCTACAACAAACACAATGTTCCAATACACGTCAGTTCCAAACTTTACACTTACACAATTGACCACAATTAGTTCGAAAATATGCGTATAAATAATGTCAACTCGCACAAGCAGATAATAATAAACATCATCATTCGCTTAAAGCCTATATAAGTAACACAAAATGAACAGATCGATCGCTAATTTCGCAATAATATCTATTACCGATGGTTTACCTTAAAATCTATATAGCCGTTCTTGTCCATGTCGAATGTGCGGAAAACATGATCACAGAATTCCACTGCGTTCCCAGACGGAAAGAACATCTTGTACATATCGACGAATTTTGCCGGAGTCAACCTCCCGTTCGGGCAGTCTTGCTGCAAAAATATATTTCCGCTTCAAATATATACCTTAACACAAAGGCGCAACTACAAAGGTAAACAGTAGCTAAAGGAGCATCAGAAATGGACAGACCTCCTGCAAAGACATACACATTTTCTACCCTTTAGTAAATACATGCTCGATGCGCAAAATCAGTCTGCTGCCAAAAAATATACAGATCGTACTAATAATGTAATAATATAGATCAATATATTTGCAATATATTTATGTGCATTTATTTTCCTTGGGACAAAGTGAACTGTATTTAAACTAATGAATGTTCCTTTAATTTGTCCATGTTCGACATTCTTTCTAATCTGTTGGATTTTTATTCTAGTTACGGATTTATTAGTAGAATCTTCGAAAGCATTTTTTTTATCTGATATAATTCATAAAGAACGTATTTTACGAACCCTTTATTCTTGAAATATTGTGAGCAGATCTGATGGCTTAAATAATTATTTGTTGAGCCATTTTCTGAATAGTTTTATTAATTATACAGTGTGTTAACATGAGACTGGCTTTTATTGAAACCGAGGAATGCGATGCAGATTTTTAGCCAGACTGTGAACATTATTCGATTCAAAGTGCTAATTTTAAAAGTAATTAACTTTCTAAGAAAAGTTAATTGAGAAGCAATGTACTTCAAAATGAATCGTTAATTTGCACTTGACAATGACAGATCGCAGCCCTCATAACGTTTGACAACTATGCAGTACACGCGTTACATTGATCGTTCGGAGGAAATAAAATTGTAAGGTCAATTTAATTATTTCTCAAATGTTAATAATGCGTATTATTACCCATTTTCGTTAAAGCCCGGGTCATGGTAACACACTGTATAGGGTTTACTCGTGTGTATAATTTTGCTAACATTTCGGGCTTCAGGAGGGTTCCAGCTAAGTATTTTTGTGCAATCTTCTGGGTCCGACACATTTTCTGCTGTCTTTTACGCTAGCAAATAATGCTGGATTTGCAAATATATACACAAATATGGCTCACATAGCTATAAGTACAGATTTGGCATAGTTATCAGTTTCAGACCTAAAAATAGCGGTTTGCAAGAGTCTGTTACATTACATATGCACCACAAATAATAAATAGGTCTTAAACATTTTTTTGTAATATACCTAAACAACTTGTTAACAAGTACTGAATTTCTCCATAACATAAGTGCGCATTGTAGAACAGACGAAATGTAGCCGTGATATTGCAGTAACACTTGTATCTTCAGATGAATTTGTTGAAAGATCATAAGATGTTGTTGATGGTTACCTTAAATCCTTTGTACCACTCTTTGATGGTGGTCTCATCGTAAGATGTGTGCGTTTTGAGGAAGTCCATATCTTCCTTAGTGAGTTTGTCTTTGCTGACGAAACAGCCCATCTTGCTCTCTGTAACAATACTAAACATTAACAAATATTCAATTACAATCAGATCTACACACTCGGTCATTGAATACGGGTCAGGTGGTGGGTCGGGTGTTTTATTCATGGAAAATAATGCAAACATGGAGACTTCAAAAATTTTTTTAGAACAGATGGTGCCTTTGTTAGGCTCTAGTGCGAGAAGGGGCTCATTTTACGTCAGGTCCAACACTTCGGTGGGCCATCTGTACTAAAAAAACGTCGTACGAGACACGTGCAAAAACGAAATTCGTAACTCGTGTCGATTTTAAAAACATCGCCACTCGTTTCGAATTTCATGCTTTTCGCACTTGTGTCGTAATGTACTATTTCAAAATATTTATAGTGTAGGTAAAATCTATTTTTAAATCAGGTCGTATTGGAATTTCAGAAAATTTATAAATAAATACAAAAAAACTTTAAAATTGTCGTTAGGTCGGTTTGTATAGACAAAAATGTAGCCGTTCAAGAAAACCACCTAAAATGTATGGTAATACGAGTTTTTTGATCATGAGTTTGCTATTTTTATATCTACGGAGTCATCTGACGTTAAAGTTCCTTGTTTTTCGGATCGGGTGAAAACTTCAGAGAAATTCCAATAAATTCTGATGTTAAAAATGGTTTTACTTGTATTATAAATATTTATTTTAAATATTTGTAATCAGCATGTTTTGTAAGTTTTTTTTTTTATGTTGTAGATCTTCTTATCTGACTTATGTGTTGGTGTACTGTGGAATTGACTTCCGATTATTTCATTGCGAGTTTGAAATAATCACTATGCTTGTTCGCCTGGAAACCAAATTTAATAAATTAAAGGTGCCAAGTTTGGTTTTCCGGCGTCTGCAGTAATGTATTATTTCTTCATTCGAACGTTTAACACTGAGTGCCAGCGAGTGCTACGCGCTACGTTCGTAGCCGATACCATAGCTTTTCAGCTTTGAAGAGAAAATTGACTCCCACTGAGAACTCTCCTCGGGAGTTCCCGGTGCAGAATGTGTTGAAGAGCTTATGTTATCTATCATTCATTTATTATCATGGTCAGATTGTTATTACAGTGGAGTGGGACGCCGCGTACCTACACTAATCATCAGATAAAATCAACACATCTTTTTCTTATATCATGAGAATGAAAACGTTCGATAATGTTAACTCGGGATTGAAAGATCAACTTTTAGTAAACACAACATGGTATACGTAAGAAAATAATGACATTATTTAATTAATCCGAACGTTTTCTAAGAAATTAATTACGCTTGTCGCGTACACCAGTACAGTCGCCATCAGATAATATCGGAGCGGACACGGTGCTCAAAAATACCTGAACGTGCCCTCTAACGCAAGTCAATAATAACAATAACAATAGAGGCCTTAACCGTATCATGAAATGAACTGCAATCGCGTTATTAACGCGCATTTACTTTCTATCCGTCTCGCTCGCGCCAATACGAGAGTACGAGCAGGATGGAAAGAAAGTAAGTCGTTGTTGATACCTAACGCCGCGGACAGCTCATGATAGGCACACTGCTCAGATATTTGTAAGGTCCGACTGAGACCCATATTTTAGTCTTGGCCGAGACCGAGACCGAGACCGAGAATAGATTTGATTCTCTCAAAGCATGTACCTAAATCAACAGAAACACTAAGATTAATTTCGTAGTTTCAAAAAATCTCGCACTATAATAAAAAATATTTATTCATGTGGCCACGTTTCATTATCAATGGGAAATACTTTATAGTTCTACGTTGTGAAACAGCAGTTGGGTAGACCAAAGTGGATCGAATCAATAACGTGTCGATTGAAAAAAAAACTTTTTATTTTTCAAACATTTACATCAGTCATTTAATTAAAAGTTTGGATATAGGTATTAAACCCAAGTCAGTTAACTGAATACCCGCGAGACTTTTTATAAACCGAATGAGGACCGGTTAACTGTATTGAAGTTTGAATCTACTTGTTACTTATTATTAAAAGAAAAAGTTAAAATATTAATGAATGCTTCTAGAAATCAAAAGCATCAAAAAGCATCAATAGCTGAAAGTGCTAACCTTCACATAAGCACATTTGGTATTTTTAATTTGCACTCAAAATATTAGATTGGCTCAGGACCGAGATAAGTGGCGTATTAGAAGAGAGGCCTATGCTCAGCAGTGGGCGATAAATGGCTGAAATGATGATGACGATGACTCAAAATGTGCCTTAAACGAAATACTCCCATTTGAATGCGTGCATCGGATCGTATTAAAATATCAGTTATGTCGCAATTATCTGTTGAAACATTAGCTTAGCGAGGTCAAATTGTTGGGATCTATTATTCATAAGTAAGTATACCTAGCCACGAATGAATTGTTTCGCATGTCTCTATTCAACGAGCTGCGAGCGATAATCGCTATCGACAGACCATCAATATTGAGGGGTCTTATAAATAATAGTACATTACTATAGAGGACGGGAAACGAAGGGTTACAGGCCAAGTAGATATATCTGGCCGAAGGAACTGAGGCCAGATAGAGATACGCGGCCTGTAACCTTGTTTCTCGCCGAGATTTGTATAGTGCTTTTCTCAAACTTGAAATGAAATAAAAAATCGAAAGTGATTTCCAAAGTACACAAACAAATAAATAAGTAAAAGAACGAAACGAATCTACAAAATAATAAAAAAAAACAACATATACGTCAATTCTTTTTAAACTATTTGAGATAATCTTTTATCCGGTGACATTGACATTAGTTCTTTTTTTTACGGTGAAATGCCAAGATGTTCTGTCACTTCACAAGTTACTTACGGTATTTAACTTTTTAAAGCAGGTTCCTTCCGGTACCTTGCAGTCCTAAGCCTGCAAAGTAGTAATGAAATGCCTTTACTTATCAAGTTCAATCATCGAAGCAGCGAGATGGTACTTTCGGGTTTAATTTGACGTACGTAATGCCAACATTTCATTGCAAGTTTGAGAAAAAGTATTTAAGTTATATCCCGATGTAATTCCTTTATTTCCTTATTATTAAATACGTACTTATTACTTCTAACCACTCACGCGTTTCAGGTGTACATGTTTGTTTTGTTACCATATAAGTATGAGGCAGTGACTACAAGTATTATCAAATCAAACCGCGATTAGAATGGGATTCGAAAGTACTATTGACACAACAACGTATAAGTCAATCTAGGATATATTCATAGTTTAAGTGCAGAGACTTACAGACAATAGATTAATGCTGTGCCTAAAGGTTGACTGGTAGAGAATGCCTTATGGCATTAAGTCCGCCTTTTGTAGTTAAGTTTTTTCTTTTCTGCAATAAAGGTTATATAAATAAATTACTACACTTCATCTATAAACAACTGTTTTCTTTGTAAATGTTGTGTCAACAGTACTTTCGAATCCCTTTCTGATTCCGGTTAATAAATAAATGGTGTATCACACCCATCACATGCATATTTGCCCTTAACGACTAGCATCAGTTAGTAGTTAAGTTAAAATTTTTGAATTCATGTTTAAGCCATAAAAATGCCCAAGCCTGCATTTAGCTTCAGCCAATTTGCTGGTACTGTAGTATACATACAGTATGAAATTATAGTAGAGAATCGAAATCCCTACCTAGTCGCAGTTTAATGACAGAGTTATGGAATGGGGCTTAAGTGAGACCTTGGGAGCACACTGTAAATTTTATATTCGTCGCAGTTGATAGTCGTG
>JALPQI010023656.1:0-17254 GCA_025490895.1 Thaumatotibia leucotreta
GGTTGATTAAATTATCTTCTATAGTTTTTGAGGTAGGTTGATTTAACTGTATTTTTTTATAATAAATCGATAATGGTACGGAACCCTTCGCGCGCGAGTCCGACTCGCACTTGGCCGGTTTTTAAATATAACGAGATGTGTGGACCCCGGAACAAGTGTTATTAAAAAAAACGTAGGCAATAAATTACACGTCATATTGGATAGGGGGGAAAATATCACCATGGGGGAGGGAGGGGTTCAAAATAGGCCAAAATCGTATGACGTGATTAATGGACAAGCCCTCTAGCGTAACACTCTAAAGTATTTGTAACATATCAGACTAGAACTCACAATAAATTATTAAAAATATTTAAGTAGATGAGTATACGTCGGGCACTGGCCTTAGGTTCTCCATATGAGGATTCTCTAAATGATTCGAAACATGTCGAGCAATCATCGACTTAAAGTACGAGAGTAACCCGTTTTGATAAGTATTTTAATAAAATGTTTGATTCTCACATTAGATATGTATATCTATCCGAACGTTTCAACCACTGTGACTTCGGTGGCAGCCTTATCTCACGAATCCCGTGAGAGATGCAAGAACTTTTGGATAATATTGGTAGACGTAGTTGACAACTACCAATTTATCCAAAAAATTTATGAGATACTCGCGGAAATCGGGTAATAATGTTGAAACGCTCGGAGAACTGCCTATGTATTTCTAAAATCACTATAAATTGTTCAAAATTACAAAACGTTCGACTAAAAGATTTCCTGAAGATGTACAGTTTGATGTGTATTTATTTAGATAAGGTAGGTACTCCATATAGATGTCACCGTTTTGTGTGGGTTGAAAAGCTCCTATTATCGTCAAATTAAAATGTAAATGTTTTTGCCGTCCGATCTAATCTAATTCATCGTCTGCCTACTGACAGCCTGTCGAGCCGTATACAGGTCTTAACAGTCCTTTGTTGTCAAGTATTTTAGTATTGTTGAGGTTAATGGGATATACATATATGATATAATTATTGTATATGTGATGTAATTTAGCGAAAACAATGCTATGTTCAAGGATCAATTTCAAGGATATAAGCAGTATTCATTATTTTACGCCGATACTGTCGCCTCATTAATGGTCTGCATATTGCATAATTGCAGATGACGTTTGACATATTTACTTACCATCCACTCCAATCTGTAGACACGCGATAAGCACCAAAGGTGCTATGACTAGTAATGACCCGGCCATCTGAAACAAAATCAAAATAAGTAATAGTTGCTCTATTAACGCCATTTGGAAATTTAAAAAAAATATTTATCAAGATTAAAAACAAAAAAATCTGGGACATAAAATAACGCAATCACATTTTGAACGCCATCCTGTATAATTAGTAACCTATAATTTATAATAGCTACCTCAACGGCCACATTAACGGGCAAAAATATTGCACAATTTATAATTTTGTACAATATAATAATAATGATCTAAAGATCTATGTACCTAGTTGCACTTACCTAGATACATTTCATAAAGCGCTGTTAGGTATGATATGAAATAATGCTAGGTCGTAGGTAAGGCTTATGTGACCTCAATACTCAACAACATTTATTGTAAACAATAGTATCTAAGTACCTATCTGCAGATGTAATGCAAAAACTTTTTCCTTGGTCGGCTTTTCAATCTTTTCATGGAAACGTCTGAATTTATCTGTCTGTCTCAATTAGCTTCCGTGCATTGGTCCAAAGGATACTGAAGTTTGTTGCAATATTATACATTCGGACATTTCCAAAAAAAACGTATGGAAGAGATTTTACATCACATCATTTACATCCCTAGGGCGGTTCCTAAATAGTAAATACACCTTTGGCCCAAATCGTAGGTGAGGCCGATCGAGATGCAATCTGATATACAAAGTGGCCAATAAATAAGCGTAAGCCCCATTGCCTGTAAGGTTTTAGAACTCGGAACAGCCCCTCTGGCAGGTATTAGGATTTTGTAAGTTTCAAAAGGATCGATACAATTTTGAATCATCACGTAGAATTACTACCTATACTAGGTGCTACGAGTAACTACTACTAATTCTGAAACTTGAACTAATTTGAAAAATCAATCCGTAGGCCTGTGTCGTAAAAACTGGAGCCCCACTGGAGTAACTGGCAAGGATAATGCACTTATTTTATGGCCACCCTGTATGATAAAATTAATAAACAAGGTCCACGTTCAATGTAAATTTTGGAATTGATTACATTTTTCATCCAAAAACCGATAAGCACACTTGATGTCCGTAATAATTTATTTACACATCACGGTCATGCTAAAAATCACACACATGAATGGCAACGTAAACCACAATGGGTATGACGTCAGTTGTAAATCGATGAATGAGTACAGCTCCTTTTAAAGCCTACCTATTCACAAAAAACAATTACAAAGAGGTTCCTAACACAGCTTGACTCCTATATTCGCAAAAACAGTGAGTTGTTGGAGTTCAGAAGTTACTGGATATCGTGTAGATGGAAATGAAATTTGTGAAGTAAGATTACCTTGCGGGGTCTGAGTCATGCTTAATTTCTGACATAAATGTTAAACGTTTAAGGTAAAGAGCATCTTGACCCTGCGTTTGGTTTAATGGTCTGCCTTGTGTCTCAGGTTTAATTTTAGACTCAGTGGAAATACCGAAATTGTTGCCATTATGTATTCTCTTACAGGTTGTTCCTAAGAAAAATGGTGGTGATTCGTTATTAAAAACGTCCCACTTTGATGATTATCATTAAGGACGGTATTGGCTTGTACATTTATACGAAAAATTACTGTTTAAACGCCGTTATGGCAAGTGACAAAATGTGTTCTGTAGATAGCATTATGATTTTATCAACCTTATCGTGTATCGTGGCGGATAAGACGTCTGTTACATTCTAATGAAGTACAAAAAGCGACATCTGTCGATAAACGATAAAAATTCAACTACTATTGGCCTAAATACATTTAATGTTGATATATATGTATGTAGATTCTACGTAAGAAAATAGTACATTTCCTAACTAGTGCGGGAAAACTTTTTTTCGGCGAGGGTGAAAGTTGGAGCCCGAGTGAAACGAGGGCGACAATCACCCTGTTAAAAAAAGTTTTTGCACGTGTAAGGGACGATTTTTTTCATAACAAGTGCGTCATGAAGAGAAATTACCGCGCGCGAAGCCTGCGCATAGTTCGTTTTTGCGCACTAGTTAGGAAAAATCTATATAGGTATTTGGATGACCTACCCCATACAAGAGAGAAAAAAAGAACTACTTTACTAAAAAGAAGTAGGTATTTACTTTACCTACTAACCGATTTCTCCTAGTTCCCATCATATCATCAGACCCCGAGTTGAAGCCAACGGGACCAACTCAGGGTTGGGTTACCTATAGGCACCCATTCGATAAAGAAAAATGTTTGCTAATCGGTTCATGATTCTCGGACATAAATATCGAATAACAAACATACAAAAAAAAGTCGAATCGAGAACCTCCCATTTAAAGCGGTTAGAAAAGACAGATGCCATAATTTGATTTAAAAGTTGCTAGTCAATATTTATTCAATTCTTTCACACAATAAACACTTGTTACGAAATCAGTATAATATATGATAAAACTGATCATAATTTACATAAAACTAAAGAGCACAGTGCTTGACATTTAAGCCGGCACGTCCGTTTTTGGTTTTCTATGTAGTAAATAGTAATACAATAGTGTAATACGTATGTATATATGGATTACAGAAATAGTTATAGGTATATAAAAATAATAAATGTAATATATAATAGTACCATTAGTCTAGGTACTAACAACCTACTATGATTAGTAGGTAAATGATCACTAGGTACCTATCATTATTTTTATAACATAGGTAAATAGATAAGGGCCTATTTATTTATAAAGTTGACGTAAATAGAAGTTGCGAACGATATAATAAATAATAAACAAACCTTAAATTAAAAATATGTTCAATTTTCAATTTACGTCATTGATTACCCACTATACTCTGTTTGATTAGGTATAATATAAAATAAAACTATGAAACGGATAAACTTGCGTATATTAATTAAATTTAACGTCGGGATAAAGTTAAAGTTAATTAATATACGCGAGTTTATCTGTTTTCATAGTTTTATTTCATGTGTACATATTGTGTAATTCTCGCGGTAACCGAAGAAAATCTTAGGTATAATATAAATACATATATTATAACTAAATGTAAACAATTTTGCAGTATTTTTTTTATTGAAAACTACGAGTGGAACATAGGTTTTAGCAAATATATATGATATAACGAGGAATTACTGTGATTTAGCTGCAAAATTGTTTACATTTAGTTAAATACCTAACCAGAGTATCTATACTAAACCTGCTATGTTATTTCATCAACTTTTACCATACATTACCTATCCGAAACCATTGAAACAAAGAAATATTGCTAAGTTATTTGAACGGTTTGATTAATTATATTGTTTGCAACTTCTAATTGAATTGACTTTTTCGTTAGTTACTTTTTCCCGCGTCTTCGCCATACAATCTTTTAGATAGGTACGCACGCGCACCAACCATCCTCACTAAGTACTATTTAAATTATTAAGTAATATTAATAAAAATCGCCACCTACCTTTAATCACTTCACTATCACACACAAATAAACTTAAATAATGTTTCGATAATAAAATTCGATCGATATTGTTGTCACACGCGACAACGCGCCAACGATGACGCGAGTTAAACGAACCTCGAGGATTTCTGCGTCCTTATAATATAAGTTGGCGCCTACGCGCGAACTTGCGAAGTTTGCTATTTCGCATATCCTGCTAGGTTTTGCCCCAAAGAAAATATTCTGTTTTGCCCGCTCTTTCTATAAGGCTCGGCGACCTTTTATCAAGCGTGCCGCATGCTGGAATACTGTCATTACGAATAATAAATATAATAAACTAATTTTGTCAATAGTGACGCGAAATTTAAATGATCTATACCTAAAGAGTAAACTTTTTACTTTACGGCCGGTTTAGTACCTAGCAAAAATTGTTAATCCGACAGAAACAAATGGAGGCAGAAAACCAAAATTACTTATTAATATTACACAATTTGATGTACCAACTTGTGGCGATACGTGTAATTGGCATCGCGAGATTGCAGCGCGAATGACAGGCGCGCGCGCTATCGCGCGTACCTATAAATACAAAATCCGCGATCGCGGTTGGCCATTTCGCCGCCGATCGCCGAGATATCAACATGTCGCCGCGCCCGCTGCTCCGCGTGTGTTTCATCGTGCTCGTCGTGAACTTGTCTCCGTCCGCTGCGCTGTGTGCTGCACGTCGAAGTTCCTGCTACTTCATTGTCCTTTTCAGGACAGCCGAACTGCACTTTTCAGTGCAACGCAAACTGCTCTTCTTAGAGCAAACTTCTTGTTTCTGTGACCAATCAATCAATCCTTGTTTCTTGCTGGACGATCTGATCAATCGGTAATCTGGTTGTTGGTAATTAAGGTATTGTGGTATTTGTGGTGAGGTAAAGGTTTCCTGCTGGTAACACGGTGAGTAGTAGGTAAGTACCTACAGGGTTCCCCCTCAAGTGAAACGTACCGGCAGGCGAATAGCGCGGCCAGTGCGGGTCGTAGGTACTTGAGTGGGTGAAGTTGCATTGGAGTCCTGGCTTCGTTTCAATATGCTGGGAATATTCTGATGCTTGTTGTGTGATGCAGGTGACATAGTTGCGTTCGGCGTTGTAGCGGTAGGTATTTCTTGCGAAATTACGCTCGGCGCGGTAACTGTAGGTATTGTAGTTGTAGGTGTGTTCGGCGCGGTCGTTGAACTTGTAGCTATAGGTATGTCTTGCTGGGTGTCGGCGATGGTGTAGGCAGGCTTTAGACGGTCGATCGAGATGTTCATCTGGCGATTAGGTAGCTGCAGAGTGAACACTTTATCGTTGCGATGTAGCACTCGGTAGGGTCCGTCGTAAGGTGCTTGTAGCGGCTTCTTTACGGCGTCGACTCGTACGAATACGTGTTCGCAGGTTTGGAGATCGCGATGTACGAATATTGATCTTGTACCGTGTTGCGGGATGTTCGGTGTCGGAGTTAGCTTGCGTATTGTCGATCGTAAGTTTTCGACGAAATCGGAGTCCATGATGACGTCATCGCGCGTAGGTATTACGAAATCACCAGGTAATCGTACAGTACAGCCATAAGTTAGTAAGGCTGCGCTTACACCGGTGTCCGTTCGTAGCGCGGCTCGAATTCCAAGTAGCACGGTAGGTATTGTGTCGATCCATGACTTCTCCGTTTGTAGTCTTGCTTTCAGCGCGGCCTTGAGAGTTCGGTGCCAGCGCTCGATGATTCCAGATGACTGCGGATGATACGGCGTTGAACGGGTTCTTTCGATGCCGAGTAAGCGTGTGAGTGACGCAAAAACTCGACTCTCGAATTGCCGTCCTTGGTCCGTGGTAATGGTAGCGGGGCATCCGAAACGGGAGATCCAACCTTCGTACAGGGCTTTGGCGACGTCTTCGGCGGTGATCTCACACAGCGGTACAGCTTCGGGCCATTTTGTAGCTCGGTCGATAATTGTGAGTAGGTATCGATGTCCGCTTGCGGTAGTAGGTAAAGGTCCGACGAGATCGGCGTGTACATGCTCGAACCTTTGTGTTGGCGGGAAGCTTGAAATTTGACTTGCGGTGTGTCGTTGAATCTTCGCACGTTGACAGTGTACACATACTTTTGCCCATTTGCCTACGTCGGCATTTAGACCGGGCCAAAAGTAGCGTTCGGCGACTAGTTTTCGTGACGTTTTGATTCCGGGATGGCTGACGTTGTGTACGGCGTTGAAGGCGGCACGGCGATGCTCTTCGGGTACGTAAGGTCGTAAGTGCGGCGTTGATGCTTCGCAGTACAGTTTGATTGAAGTTCCGGGAATTGTGATTTGTTTGATTGTGAGGTTGTCTTGCTGTGAGAGTAGTTGGATATTATTGTTATCTCGGTCTTGTGCTTCTGAGAGTTGTTTGTAGTCTATCGGAGATGGGCAGGAGATAGCTTCTATGCGGGATAGTGCGTCGGCGGCGGCATTTTGATTTCCGGGAACGTGTCGTATATCGGTAGTGAAGTCACTGATATACAACAGCTGTCGGGTGCGTCGCGGTGATTCATTGTTGGTCGCTGTCTTAGTGAATGCATATATCAGCGGCTTGTGGTCGGTGAAAATGATGAGTTCTCGGCCTTCGAACATTTTTCGAAAATGCTTGCAACTCATATAAATTGCAAGTAATTCCCGATCGAATGTAGAGTAGCGGGTCTGGGCGTCGGAGAATTTCTTCGAAAAGTAGCCAAGTGGTTGCCACGTGTTATTGACGTACTGGTTGAGTGACGCTCCGGCGGCTTTGTCGCTTGCGTCGCTGAAGATTGCGATTGGGGCTTCGTGTGACGGGTGCGCGAGCAAAGCGGCGTTTTGAATGCTAACTTTGCACGCGTTGAAAGATTTTTCGGCTTTGTCGTTCCAGGAAATTTCGGTCTTGTCTCGCTTCTTCGCGTTGTGTAGGTATTTGCAGAGCGGTGCTTGAATTTGTGCGGCGTTCTTGATATTTTCGCGGTAAAAATTCAGCATGCCGAGGAATCGTCGTAATTCGTCGATATTCTTAGGCTTCGGGTAGTCGATGATTGCTTGTACTTTTTCAGTAGGCGGTCGAATTCCATCTTTGCTGACTTCGTAGCCTAAGAACTTCACTGATGGCTTGCCGAATACGCACTTTGACGGGTTGATGGTTATGCCGTAATCTTGCAGTCTTGTTAGTACGGCGCGTAGGTGAGTTTCGTGCGTTTTTTCGTCGGTCGATGCAACGAGTAAATCGTCGACGAATGGGAAAACGAAGTCAAGGTCGCGCAGTACTTCGTGGATGAAGCGTTGAAATGTTTGACCACAATTCTTGAGTCCGGGACACATCCGTGGAAACTCGAAAAGGCCAAATGGAGTTATAATGGCACTTTTTTCGATGTCCTTTTCAGCGATTGGCAGTTGTTGGTATGCGCGGTTGAGATCCAACGTGGAGAAAACTTGCTTGCCGGCGAGTTGATAGGTGAAATCACGTATGCGTGGGATTGGGTAACGATCGGGCTTAGTAATTGCGTTAAGCCGTCTGTAGTCGCCACACACACGTAATTCACCGTTTTTCTTCGGCACGACGTGAAGAGGTGATGCCCAAGGGCTCTTGCTTGGTCTGCACAGGCCTTGTTCCATCATGTTGGCGAATTCTTTCTTCACGAGTTCGTAGCGGTGCGGTGCGATTGGACGAGGTCTGCAGTGCAGTGGAGGTCCAGTCGTTTCGATGAAATGCTCGACGTTGTGTTTCGGGCTTAGCTTCATCGACGTTAGACGAGTCGTTCCTGGGAAGTCGGCAAGGATGTTGTGGTACGACTGCTGCACGTCTATACTGCGCACGGTAGGTATGTTAGCAGTACAGATCTGCGCGTTAGTGTAGAGTAGCGTCTTGCCATCGATTAGCCGTCTCTTCCTTATGTCGACGAGTAGGTGATGGTAGTCGAGGAAATCTGCACCGAGGATAGGTTTCGATACAGCTGCGATGACGAACTTCCAACGAAACGGTCGACGTAGCTTCAAATCAAGCTCTAGCGTCTTCTCTCCGTAGGTAGGTATGACGGTGTTATTCGCTGCGTAGAGTTGAAATGGCAGTGGTTGCGCTTTGGTGCCGGGCGTTCGGGGTAGCACGGAGATGTTAGCGCCAGTGTCCACGAGGAAAGTTAATCTTGAAGTGCGGTCGGTCACGAATAGGCGGTGTGATGTGTGAGTAACGCCGGTTTCCGCCGCAGCCAGCGTTACATCTAGTTTTCCGACGGCGATGATGATGATGACGGGATCGGCTTGAAGCTGCAGGGTGATGTGCAATTTCGTGCATCCATGCCAAATCGGCGGTGGTAATGGCAGTACGGCAATGGTGAGCTTCTGCGGCTTCGATCTTGCGACTGCGACGATTGCGAAGTATTTCTTGGACGTGACGGGAAACGGCGATGCGATCGGCTGTGGCGAAGATTGTAGTTGTCACGTGGTCTGGATCGTAGCTCGGCGACTTCAAGTGACAATCTTCTTATCTCGCCGATGAGAAATTGCGCGTCGAGGCCTGGTGGGTAAGCTGTGGTCGGGTGCTGTGGTGACGGTAGCGAAGGTGGTGGGACGACTGGAGATGAGATGGCGGCAATCTGATGTGCTGTGGTAGGTATATGCTCCATCATCTTGTCCGCTAACAACGCGAGATCTTCCAGTGTGGTCTTGATTTTGAATGCTTCGCTGACGGTCAGCACGGAGCGAACGTGGGGAGGCAGGTGGTCGAGCCACATCATCTGTATCGTCGTATCTGGGAACTTTTCTTTGTTGAGGGTCTGCATCCGTCGCAATAGTTGGCTGGGCTTCTGCTCTCCGAGCTCGACTTGCGAAAGAAGTTTCTTCGTCTGTGAGCTGTCCGATTCTTCATACACAGAGATGAGCCTGTTCTTGATGGCAGTGTAATAGTTGTCGGCTGGTGGCGAGTATATGAGGTCGCTGATATTCTGTATGTCTTGTTTGTCCAGCTGTGCTATCACCATCTGTGCCAGCTGAGCCTGGCTCCTCTTCAGCTCTGCCGTGGCTGCTTCGAAGCTGCAGAACCAGAGTACGGGCTGATCTCTCCAGAAGGGTGGAACGCGTAGGGCCAGGGAGATGGCTGCCACGTCGTGAGATAGCGTGTGTGCGGCGGCAGTCACGATAGGCGGCGAAGCTGCATCTTGAGGCGTCAGCTGTTCTTCGTTCACACCGTTGATGGGAGACATCTTGTAGGCTTCTTTCTTCTTCAGGGTTCAGTCGGTGGTCACCACTTTAGGGATTTGTTGATGGTGAACAATGAAAGAAGTATTTCTTCCTGATTCTGGTTCGAATGATTTTATTTACAAAATTACTTATTAATATTACACAATTTGATGTACCAACTTGTGGCGATACGTGTAATTGGCATCGCGAGATTGCAGCGCGAATGACAGGCGCGCGCGCTATCGCGCGTACCTATAAATACAAAATCCGCGATCGCGGTTGGCCATTTCGCCGCCGATCGCCGAGATATCAACATGTCGCCGCGCCCGCTGCTCCGCGTGTGTTTCATCGTGCTCGTCGTGAACTTGTCTCCGTCCGCTGCGCTGTGTGCTGCACGTCGAAGTTCCTGCTACTTCATTGTCCTTTTCAGGACAGCCGAACTGCACTTTTCAGTGCAACGCAAACTGCTCTTCTTAGAGCAAACTTCTTGTTTCTGTGACCAATCAATCAATCCTTGTTTCTTGCTGGACGATCTGATCAATCGGTAATCTGGTTGTTGGTAATTAAGGTATTGTGGTATTTGTGGTGAGGTAAAGGTTTCCTGCTGGTAACACGGTGAGTAGTAGGTAAGTACCTACAAGTCTTTACTCGTATTCTGTGCCTACTTATCTACTCTTATTTGTAATTAGGAAAACGTAGAAGAAAAATATTTTTCACGAATAATGTATATTTGTATGGATGGACCCGGTCGGTCAAATAGACCTTACTTAGGTAGTACGCCAAGGCTCCGTATGTACACCAAAATATTTTTTTGCAAATACATTACAACATTCTGTTCTACTTTTTCTAGCTCAGTGTAAGATATTAAATTGCCCTTAAATTGTAGATTTGATGTTGTCTAGTAGGTACAGTAATCCACAGAACAAAAATAACGTTTTTTCTGTTTTGTGCAGTAATCGGAAGTTTAGGAGAAAAACTTGAAAGAAGAAGAAGTGGACATGAAATGAAACAGTACAAACATCCATAAAATATACATATATACCTAAACACCTAACTAAATATTGTGAGTTCAAGATTCCGAATAGGCCGTATGGCAATATGAATTCGTATTTTTCTTGGCCAAAATATGTCAATTTACAAGTTTTCTCAAAGTTTTGCACTTTCTAGTTTCGATTAGTTTTTGGTCTGACAACAATCTTAGCATGGTAATAGTAGCTTCTAGGTTTTTCCTCTAGGAGTTCAGACTAATTGATAAATTAAAAAATGCTAAAATATCCACTGCGATTAAAATAAATATAGTTACTTGAATGAAACCACCTCACCTTCGGTACCTTAAGTATCAAAGTAGGTATTTACTTACTTGAACGAGCCTAAGTTAGTTTAAAGCCGCGTTTCCACCTTCTTGGGCAGATGAACAAACATTTTGCTATATGAAATCCTGTTTTCATCTACCCAAGAACGAACGAATGCTCGCTCAGAACACTAAATGAAAACGCAGCTTGAGTAGAAAACTACGACGTACGACGTCACAACAAATGAACTTTGTTCTTTAGGTATTATTCTACTTTCCCGCCATATTTAGACCGTAAGACTCACCGATGCATTCTGTCTTTTTCTTACAGTACTGCTGGTAGAGACAGGTAAATGTATTACTTAATTTATTTTGTTACTTGCATAATTAAGAATCTGAATAATCAGTGGAACTTAGTTTGTCATGTAATGACGTCAGTTTTCTATTTAAACCGGATTTCCCTAAAACAGAGGTTTTGCTCTGAGTGCTGTTTGTTAAACACCATGACATATTTACTAAGACTGGTAATATTAGTAATATAATAATACCTACTTTGTTAAAACCTAAGTAACGGTGTGTCCTTAGACTAGGTACATACAAGTAGATAAGTATGGGCACTGTGAATGTCTTGACGACGGGAGGCGATCTTTAGCCGTCAACACTGAATCCTAACTTATATGAAGGGACGGAAACGCGTATGTGGCATCTCTGATGTCTCTGGAGTTGTATGACATCTCTCTGGTTAGGTCAATTATTTCACCAATTTCACCTCACTTTCGTTAAACAATTTTTTTTTTTAATTTGCCATATTCGCTTTAAAGCTAGATTCTGGGCTTTTGGAAAATATAGATAATAATGGTGAAGTGCAGAAGAATAAAGGTGCGTTTAAACCAAAAGAACTTCGCTGTTCTAGCGCCCGTTCTACGAAATCAACCAATCACGTTTTGTTTACCGATCGAATTTCGTAGAGTGGGAGGTTAGAACAGCGAATAGGTACCTACTCTTTTAGTTTAACCGCACCTTTATACGTAGCCGGAGCAAAATTAATATGTATGGTTCGTAGAAAGAAAAAGTATCTCGTCTAATTTTAAAGATCAGGTTAGGTACTTAGGTAAATCAAGCAACCCAACTGAAACGCTTCATACATTTTCTGTGTTGGAGTTTAATAGCTGGCTACCAGGCGGAAAACCAAATTTCCCATTTGGCAGCCAGCTACCAAACGGTAGGTAGGTACTAAAGGTGTGTTTCGCTTAGGTACTTACATTTCGATTTTAATTCAAGTATTAATAACATCTTACAAACTAAGAAAGCCTTATTTAGGCATTGGGCTGCATTAAAAATACGTAGGAAGGATAATATTGTGCCATTATTCGGAAACGAATTAATTCAGATTGATCTTCCCAAATGGTTCAAATCAAGATCATTAATAAAATAGCCATAACCCGTCCAAAAAGGCGTTGTAAACAAATCTTATAGATCATTGGGCACTTGGATACAGTGATATTTTTGCCAATCGATTTGGTTATGGTATTCATTATGTCGATCATCCCACATCATTACGTCATATGTGTTTGTTATTTCGCGCGGTTTCGGACAGGTGTATACGAGTAGGTCTTATTTTGATATTTTTTACACATCGTCGGTTGGTAACCAAAACTCACTAAGTAACAAATACGTACTGGAAGTAAAGCTCGTATGTCAGTTCTGTATCAATACTGACATCCGAGGTTGCTTAGAAGTAAGATTAGCGACCATTGAATAGCGACAGATTTTTTGCTGGTTGTAGGAGCTCGTGCAGGGTCCGCCCGGTATGATATAGAAAACAGCTGTGGCCATGACACAAATATTTGTGATAATGACACAAATACTTAAATGCCCTCCCCGGGATTCGAACTCGGAACCTCCGGCCGAAGTAGGCAGGGTCACTAGTGTCACTACCAACCGAGTTACGGAGTTTGTGAAATAAAATTTTGCAACTCACACAAAGTATAGAAACCCCTAATTTCATGTTGTACTTAGAGAATATATGAGTAAGTAGATACATCATATAGGTACCTATACTGAAACCTATGAAGATTTACCTCAATAACAATTTTGTGTTTGAGAATTTTTAATGTTCTAAAAATATTCTTGGAATCCACTCGGCATTAATATTGATTTGATTGTATACACACAAGGTTTGTCTAAGGAAAACCGTGACTCATGTTTTTGATCGCATTACTTGATTCAGATAAACACCTAAGAATGTTACAACTTCTCAGAAAGGATTTATTGAAATGAATTCGGTGACACTAAAGTTTTATCCTCTAAAGCAAAAAGTACAGTTGGCCCGCAACCAAAAGCCCTAAGTAAACAATATGCAAGGAATGTAGAATCTGATTTCCGTAAGTGCACCGATTAATAAAACATTTTTCTAATGCTTGCATAATTAAATACGCACTTAATACTATGCTATTTACTACCTACCTACTAAGTAGCGGAAAGTAACGACTTCTGGCTGCGAGGAACTCGTACACTCATACATTTCACGTGTCTTCACTTTCCGGACAAACTCTAAGGGCGCTCGTACTCTTGTAAGTTCTAACGTAAGTTATAGGGAGTATAGGGACGGAGCTATACTAAGGGATGAGAGGTAAATATCACTATCTCATTCCTTAGTATAGCTCCGTCCCTACAACTTACGTAAGAACTTACAGGTGTAATTTCGGCCTAAGGTATTTGGGTCCAAATTATTTTCGTTTTCTTATTTCATATTACTCTGTCACGCTTTTAGTTGCTGTCTCGTCTCAGTAGGTACCTATATAAAAAAATCCGGTGCACTTGTATTTCTAATTCACATTTTTTGAATACAAAACATCATCTCATACAAAAATCACAACAGTGTCACGTTTTAGGGACACAAAATAAGACAACGAAAATAATTTTGACCCATTTAATACAAGGATAAGTAGGAGGGTATATTCGCCAATCGCCATCCGATATATCGGAGCGGTAAGGATAAATATCTGAGCACGCGTCTACTGTCATAGCGTTAAGGTGCATGCAGACCAAAAGAGCATTCGCTGTTCTATCCCCCTACTCTACAAAATTCGATCGTTACACGAAACGTGATTCGTTGATTTCGTAGAGTGGGGGATAGAACAGCGAATGCTCTTTTGGTCTGCATGCACCTTTAGAGAGAACATAGATACTTAGATATTTTTGAGCACCGTGGCAGCTCCCACATCTGATGGCGACTGTACCTACTCTATGAAATTGTGAGAAGTGTTCACGGAAATTTCGTCAACTTAGCAACATTTGCAGTATAACATTTGCACCTATAGAATTATAACTAAAGGTGCGTTCAAACCAAAAGAAAATTCGCTATTCTAACCCCCCACTCTACGAAATTCGATCGTTAGGTACACAAAACGTGATTGGTTGATTTCGTAGAACGGTGGATAGAACAGCGAATGCTCTTTTGGTTTGAACGCACCTTAACGTGAGACTCAAACATATGAAAATATTATCGAACCGGGTTGCTCACGTATTTAAGTTTATGATTGTTCGACGTGTACGCGTCGGGCTTAACCGAGGGTGCTCCTGACGAGGACCTTCTTAATGGGTCGAAACATGTAGAGCAACCATCGAGTTAAATACTTGAGTAACCCGGTCCAAAAATATTTTAATGTATTTAATGTTAGCAAGGTTTGAAAGTTAACCAACCACGCATGCCTTAGTTACCTATAAGTATTTTGGAAAATGATTTACTTAAATACAAGATTAGTTAGATTTAATCTATGTATTAGGTTATGTCAGCCTCTGTAGCCTAGTTGGTAGTGACCCTGCCTACGAAGCTGGAGGTTCCGGGTTCGAATCCCGGCGAGGGCATTCTTTGTGTATTTATTTATCACAAATGTTTGTTCCTTGGTCATGGCTGTGTTTGTATCTAAGTATCTATACGTATCTATCTATTATATATATAGTCACCTGGTACCCACAACACAAGCCTTAATTGAGCTTACCGTGGGACTAGGTTGATTTGTGTAAGATGTCCCAAGATATTCATTTATTTTCATTATTCATTTATTAGGTACATAAATTGTAGTTTTGAAAATAAATATATAAAAAAATTAAACACATTTACAGTTTTAGATAAAAATCAAATTTTAGGGTTCTTATTTTCGCGTAGGCTCTCATCTTGTCTTGATGTTGTCTTGTATTTATCAGCTTAGGCTGAACCTGAATAAAAACGCTGAATGCTTAAACACGTAATTAGGTAAGTTAAATGAATAGACTGTGATATAGATTTAGGGCTCGAAAAACAATGACCACCTACACGACGAACTAAATCTTGTGCTAAATCACAGCTATGCGGAAGCAGTCATTGACACCACAAGGTGATTGCGAATTTGTCATCTCAACAGCTGCGTCGACACTGTCGACACAGCTCATGTGGCGTAGCTTTGTTTTAGCAGTTGTTTACTGAGTACTTTTGGCATCAATAACAACATTAACAACCATAGTACATTATTGCAGAGGCCGGGAAAGCGAATTTCGTGGATGAGTATTTTTTGTCGGACGAAGCGAAGCTGAGGCCGACAATTACATACGAATCCACGAAATTCTATTTCCGTCCGAGGCACATATAGGACTTTTCTCCAAACATGCAAGGAAATAAAACAAAATTTATTACAATCGATTAAGTAATTCTTCTTGCAAATTGAATAACAATTGAAAAGAAAAAATCTCTTATGATTCCCGCCTAAACTTTTTTTTAATGCATGGTCGTTCATAAAAAATAGTAACGATATCTATGGTTTCATTAAACCGTACCTACACGACCTGACACACCGAGGCGTTTGTAACTCATGATAGAACGAGACGGCCATAGATTTGATCGCCGTCTCTCGCTCTATCCAGACCAGGGTCGCGTTTTATAAAGTTACAATTTACAATTTCGCTGTTTGCCTCTCTAACGCACGCACATATTGGCTAGAAAGAGAGGCAAACAGCGAAATTGTAAATTGTAACTTTATAAAACGCGACCCAGGCGTTTGGTCGTGGCTTTAGAATTTGGCTGTATGCATTTTTTTCAAAGTCCAAAAGTAGTTTTTAAGAAGTAAAAAACAATACATTAATGGATTTTAGTACAATTTCGCGGCCGCAAAAACTGTACAATAATGAAAATCTTTTTTTTTAATTTGAGCTGGTACATAAGAAGGTACTTCGCGTTTCGTTTTTGCTACATTAATGCGAACATTTCCGAGCATATTGGAGAAAAGAATATTGTTGTATTGTATTTAATTATGTAGATTCTATATGTTTACTGTGTTTTGTTTAAATTAAACCTATGTCCGTCTTGTTTACATGTACCTAACTCTAGTACTTACAAGAGTTAAAAAGTTATCGATTTAGGACTGCTTTTTCAATCCCCAGTTAACAGTACCTGTCAAATAAATGTTAGCCCTGTCCTTTTTTGACTGATGATTTTAGCAAAGGATGGAGATAATTTTAACTAATGGATAGGTTTATTTGGCGATTGAAAAATCAGCCCTTAGATAAAAAAAATCTTTTCAATGTTATCCTCAACATTTTATTTTCAATACAATTTATATACACATACATGAAATCTGTTGATGTAGATAACTACATAAATTATTATCATCACGCGCAAATATTTCCGAAAACTTTTGAAATAACTATTTATTAACATAACAGGAGCTTACGAGGCGAAAAGGAGCGCCTACGCTTAACCGCCTTAACTTCTACTTCCGTTTCCTAAGTTGTGTTGCAAGTTATAATTTTATTGTTTTCTTTATGTGACTCTCATCTTGAATTTTTAGCACAATATTTATTATATTATATTTATTTTTTATAAATTGGAAAATTATTCCAGTTTTATTATTCTTTATATTTTATTGTTTTCTTTGGTTTTCTACGTTTATATGTCTAAACGCAAATGTAGTACCGATATTTCAAATCAAACAATGCAGAGAACGAAACGCAACCATGTGACAGAACAGCTGAGCCCGCTGAAAAAATATTTATTGTGTTGACATCACATTCCTCTCCCCATCTAAAAATGTGTTTAATGTGTTGACACCGGCCATGCACGGAACAGCAACAACAAATATCATCAAGTAATCGTGTAACAACCCCAATACCAAATCTACTTATATCATAAAAATGT
>JALPQI010023657.1:0-20995 GCA_025490895.1 Thaumatotibia leucotreta
GTATGCACACACACATTCAAACCCTTATTCGTTTACGAAACCGATTGCTTATTTCGAAACGTGTATTGAACTTGGATTAGGCTAGTTAGATGATCGTCTGACGCACATTCATTAGGAC
The DNA here is from genome assembly GCA_025490895.1 of Thaumatotibia leucotreta. NCBI lineage: Eukaryota > Metazoa > Arthropoda > Insecta > Lepidoptera > Tortricidae > Thaumatotibia > Thaumatotibia leucotreta. Next base: position 119 of record JALPQI010023657.1, read on the forward strand.
CAAGGTTCAAATCTCGTAATTTCAATATATTTTCTACTTTACATTACATGACTTTTTATTTTTTTTAATGATACTTTACCTATAATTGCAATTTTTTCAGTAATAAATAAATAACCTGTGGCCTATCCCACAAAACTTTACAAGCGTATAATTCTACAAAATTGTATAAATTCCAAAACAAATAATTGTCAATTTTGTAGATTTGTATGCTTGTAAAGTTTTGTGGTATTGGTCCCTGAACTACCAACCTAGGTTTAATTTTGGTGACCTTATATAATTTACTCACCAAAAACGTTTTCAGGTGATATTATGGCATCCAGTTCCGGTATTTTTTGCATGGTCAATCTGAAATAGCCTATACTACTAAAAAACGGGACTGGATGTCCTAACCTAATAGGTGTCCAATCAGATTGGGACGGAATCTATTCGATGACTTCAGTTTTCATATGTAGATATATTAGAATGATTATAGTTATTAGATATTTCTTTTCTAGTCATTTTAATTATTAGATTCCTTCCCATTCTAATCACGTGCGGAATACATAGATAAAGAAAACATCAATTTATAAATTCAGTGTTTTATTTACATCATATCATATTATTTTCATTTATTATTTCTGTTTTACGTATTTCTGGTTTTATACATGGATATAGGAAGATTGCTTGACGTTGTGTGTGTTGCTTGGAAGTGAGCCTTACGCATCTACACATATTGTGACACCTGCAGTTGGCCCTGGATCTGAAATCTGAATACTCATCGTCAAAATGTTGTATGATGATTACTGGAATAAAAAATACATTTCAGCTTTGTCTAGTTAGGTGGTGGTGAACTTGACTGCGAAGTTAGGGAGGGAACCTGGGTTCAAAACAGGTTCAGGGAGTATCTACAAAATGGTTATATTTTTACGAAATATCATTTGATATTCACAAGTGCTTTACGGTGAAGGAAAGCATCGTGAGGAAACCTGCATACACCTGCGAAGAAATTCAAGGGTGTATGTAAAGTCCCCAACAAGTACTCGGCCAGCGTTGGGACCACGCAAAATAGGCACGTTTGATGTCGAGTTGCGGAAAAAAATGGCCAGGATACAATACAATAAGTTATATTTTTAATAGTTCAAGGCCTGGAACTCATCATCCCTCGGGAAACTAACGTTTCCGGTATTTATGTAAATTAAAAATATTATTCTTATAATATAATATAATATTACTATTTATCTACATGTCGGAAACTTGACTTATTCCAAACCGATGAGCAGTTGTTGCGAAAACAATAAACATCGAAACATTTTTGTTATAATAATAGTGGAAATATGTACCTAATAAAAAAAACTGTTTGAATACTGGTAGGAAAGATATCCAGCAAGTCAGCCTCTACAGAACTTACCTTTTGATTTATCCGTAATATAGTATCATTTCTCCAAGACTTCGCTTACAAGTTTTTTTCAGGCCCGAGTATCGGTGGTTTTTATAGCCTTTCCGGGACGTTTGTGGCTACATAATATCCTCATGTAAATCACTGCACGCTATGAGATATTTCAAACAATCGTAGGCAATTTAGCGTCAATTCGGATTTGTAGGTATAAACAAATGGTAAAACGATAAAGTACTAAGTACTGCCGGTGATTTAGAATCAGAGTGACGTTTGAATTTAGTGTTGCCTTGCCAAATGGGTTTTACGTTCAGTTCCACGAGACTATCATTTAGTACGCACATCTATTATAAAAACATTAAATGTAAGAAATCCTTCCTGTAGTATAGGTATAAATGTAACTAGTATGTATAAGTATATTTTCTATAATAAAAGGTCTTTCGTTCGGCTTTTGCGTGGGGATATGGCCTATATGGCAACATTAGCAACGCTTGCGTTTGATATTGTTGAAAAATATAAACTGCACGAAATGCGTTAGGGCAGAGCGGCAACGTAGCATTTTCAGCCAACTGGCAACGTCGCTTTCCAACCCACACACCGAACGTACGATTGGTGTATGACACTGTCGTCGTTGACCCACATATTGACAAATCTTTATTAAAATAACGTACTAATTTAAGCTATTATTCGACCCTTTATATTACAGAAACATAATTTGCCGCAAACAAATATAAAAATGATTGTCGATTTAAGTGATTACATTGTAAAACTATGCTCCATTTACCCATATTTGAATAAATACATTAGTATGAAAAACGAACCACCTTAAATTAACTTTTTTTATTCTTAAGGTTCTCTCACACTTGCCACTTTATTCACTATGAATGAAATTGAAAAAAATCTCATATTTACAAAAACTGATATACCAGATACTCCAGATAGCTCCAATTAACGTACCATCCCAAAATGTCGTAGAAAGATTGTATGGAAGTTTCATTTCTGTTACCCGTTCCTATACATTTTTGGTAACGTGAAAGGGTCATTTTTTGGCGATTTTGGACAATGTGGTGCTCAATTTTTATCAATCTAGAAGACGTGTTTCCAATGTACATATTTGAGAAATGTTTACCAAGCAGCATGTTAATAGGGATGATGACATTGATGACTGTAGTTAAAATAAATTATTTAACATTATGCACGACATAATACACGAAGAAATTATTACTAAGATGTAGATTGCAGTCATTTTTGTACAGAATTTCTATTTAATAAATTGAAAAGAGCTTAAAAGAGTAGGTCATTAGGCAGTACTCAAACGTGACGTCACTTTTGCGTATTTCATATAAAATTCCATAGTGGTGATCGTTTTGATAGTTCGAAAAAAGATGCTGATTTGACTTGCCAGTCATCATGCCTATTTAATGGAAATAAAAATATTCCCACACGTACTAAGAAATTCGGCAATTCCTTCATATGCCGGACTATTAAAAAGTGGAATTCTTTACCGGCACATGTGTTTCCGCATACCTATAAGGACCCTTTAAACGAAGCGTGAAGAAGCATCTAGCGTTCCAGCAAGGCGGTGACAACTAACAGGTTACTGATTGTCTCCTGTTCGTTGCCGCCGCGATTTGGGCTCTACTTTTCACTTACGATCAGGTGGAGTGGAGCCACTTTGTTGTGCCAACATAAAGAAAAAAAAAACACTGTATAGAAAACATTGTCGTCCTCAGGTACTGCATCAAGACGTACAAGGGGCATCGCGAGTGGGTGCGTATGGTGCGCGTGTCGCCGGACGGGTCGCTGCTCGCATCCTGCTCCAACGACCAGACCGTGCGCATCTGGAATGCGGAGACTAACGAGTGCAAGGTAATTGCATTCTTGTATTCGTTCTTTAGGGTACTGTGTACTAGGGTCTGCGACCATATATAACATGGACGTCTAACGCCAGCTCAAAAATGCCCCCAGAAACAATTGTTCAATTGTGCCAAGATGGGCAGAACATGGCGTTTTTCTTAACACCGCGCATATGTCGGCGCAAATCTTTGACAAATGTTTATAGAATATAGCCAATCATAACGCTAGACCAATCACAACTATTTTTAAATGGCGGTTTAAGTTTTTATAGGTTGACATTGAAATTCATTGCCGTGATGCATTGAAGAGGTGGTGACATTTGTCAACTAAAATTCAAGACCGTTTTTGAAAGGCAATTTAGTGTGGCGTGCGGCTTCCATGTTTTATTTGTTCGTAGACTAGGGTATTGTGGTAGATCTTAGATTTGTATTTTGATGATTTAACTGTTTTAAAGAATCATGGTAATTAATTGTTTTGGGCTTTTTGGGATACATTTTGTCAGTTGGAATGGGAGGCTGTTCAACTTTCGTTTCTAACTGGATATTACCAAGAATGTTGACATTAAGGAATCAAATAATAATTTAAGGCCAGATCTTCCAGAAAAAATACAAGTTATTGTAAAACTCATCAAGTTATCCATACTACTTACTTTTTCACCAGTACAATAAATTTTACCATATCATTGGTATCGATAATAAATCACATTTATCAAATAAAATTAACACGTTTTACTTTAATTTTTATTAATTTATCCTTAATGAAAATGGAACATAGTTGGGCACACTAATTACAAGGCGTCAACGGTGCGGTATGACGAAGGCGGCGGGAAGGGGTGATCCGACATGCCGCGCGCGATGACATTTTAAACATACAGTTGACAGTTGTGTGTTTTGCTAGTTATTCACGTGGATAGATGCGTAATACGTCCACATTTCTTGTAAGATTAGTATTTTGGACTACTATTACGTATGTTGATTTATTGTACTGGTGAAAAAGTAATCCTGTGTAGATTTATCATGCCAGAAAAAAAATCGATATCGAAATCGATATCTTACAGAAGATTTGAATTTTTACTGTTACAAATTGAGCTATGTCAGCACGGCGTGTGTAATGTTATCCTCAATATTGTCTGCATATTATGTCTTCCTAACCCGTCGTTTTGTCTGCCATGGTATGGTTTTAGAACAAAAAAAACACCAGGATGCTTAGCCAAGTTGCCAATCGCTAACACTTAGAAGCGTATCGTAGTTTTCTATCTCTCTCACTCTTTCATATTAGTGCGACAAAGACAGCTGCCTTTCGTTTACGATTGACGATTAAGCGTTAGCGATTGGCAACTTTCTAAGCACTCAGTTGTCCACGGCCGGTGGGAACGATCGTATACCATTCTTAGTAAAGTAAAAAAAAGGTAAACTATATGACTGAATTTCCATAGCATTTGCCGTCTTTTGATATATTTTTACGTTATAATAAATATCCATAATGTTAACGCAAAATGTATGTGAACCAAGGTTGTGTTCTGAAAGAGCGTGATTATGAAAATAATGCAAGTTTTCAGGTTTGTTTCGGTTTGACGAAGGTAGACAACTGAGCTCTCAGCCCACCTGATGGAAAGCAGGAAGGCCTATGGACATAGTGACCAAAAAAGTCGCCTATGCGCTGCCTACCGTGGTTTTATTAACACCTTATTCATAAACGTCTCCTAACTTAGCAAGCCGCTAAGTATTGTTTGTCTCTTTCAGTCTTATCATTTATTTTCAACTGACGAATGATATAGGTTATGGTATAGGTAGGTAGGCTAACGACCGAGGGCTGTATGTAATCGTTTACGGTACAGATGGAGCTACGCGAGCACGAACACGTGGTGGAGTGCATCGCGTGGGCGCCCTCGGCCGCCGCGCCCGCCATCAACGAGGCCGCCGGCGCCGACAACCGCCGCGCTACTCATACCGGACCTTTCCTAGCTTCCGGCTCCCGCGACAAGTCCGTCAAGGTATCCTTCACGGTACAGATGGAGCTCCGCACACACGAACACGTGGTGGAGTGCATCGCGTGGGCGCCCTCGGCCGCCGCGCCCGCCATCAACGAGGCCGCCGGCGCCGACAACCGCCGCGCTACTCATACCGGACCTTTCCTAGCTTCCGGCTCCCGCGACAAGTCCGTCAAGGTATCCTTCACGGTACAGATGGAGCTCCGCACACACGAACACGTGGTGGAGTGCATCGCGTGGGCGCCCTCGGCCGCCGCGCCCGCCATCAACGAGGCCGCCGGCGCCGACAACCGCCGCGCTACTCATACCGGACCTTTCCTAGCTTCAGGCTCCCGCGACAAGTCCGTCAAGGTATCCTTCACGGTACAGATGTAGCTCCGCACACACGAACACGTGGTGGAGTGCATCGCGTGGGCGCCCTCGGCCGCCGCGCCCGCCATCAACGAGGCCGCCGGCGCCGACAACCGCCGCGCTACTCATACCGGACCTTTCCTAGCTTCAGGCTCCCGCGACAAGTCCGTCAAGGTATCCTTCACGGTACAGATGTAGCTCCGCACACACGAACACGTGGTGGAGTGCATCGCGTGGGCGCCCTCGGCCGCCGCGCCCGCCATCAACGAGGCCGCCGGCGCCGCCAACCGCCGCGCTACTCATACCGGACCTTTCCTAGCTTCCGGCTCCCGCGACAAGTCCGTCAAGGTATCCTTAGGCCAGCCAGCTTCTATAAAACGGACGGAATCGTACGCATATCGGCCCGTCTTTTGTCTCCGGTTCGAGGGACAAGTCTGTTACGTCACTGGGATATAAGTGGCTCTCTACTTTCTGGTCAGCGGAGGCTTTGACTCTCACTAGAAGTCTAGCACAATGTTTTGTTATTGCGAATAGTATTATAAATATTAGATGTCATATACCAAAGAAAAACGACCAAGATCACCTATGTCCGAGGTGGGGATCGAACCCACGTACTCAGCTTTCGCGGCTGATGCCTGTACCCCTCGGCCACTCGGCCAGCCGCCGAATCAGCCGCGAAAGCTGAGTACGTGGGTTCGATCCCCACCTCGGACATAGGTGATCTTGGTCGTTTTTCTTTGGTATATGACATCTAATATTTATAATTTATATAGTGTTAAGTAGTGTGACTACTGGAGAAAAAATCAAAGTACAAATCAAAATATTTAGTTAATAAATAATTTGATTTGTGTTTTCACAATATTTTCGCAAATGGTATTTTTTACGAAAGTCTTCAGCTTATCGACAGAAATTAAAGAAAAAATAAAAACAGGATGTATTTTTTTTGTACTGCTTAATACACTGTGAAGAGAACTCCCCTCGGGAGTTACCGACGCTCAGTTAATATTGCATGAATACCTATTAATATTTGATATCGGGTGTACTCGCAGATCTGGGACGTGTCGACGGGGCAGTGCCTGGCGACGCTGGTGGGGCACGACAACTGGGTGCGCGGCGCGGCGTGGCACGCGGGCGGCCGCTACCTGCTGACGGCCAGCGACGACAAGACGCTGCGAGTGTGGGACGTCGCCCACCAGCGCTGCCTCAAGACGCTCTACGCGCACCAGCACTTCGCCACCAGCCTCGGTGTGTATATGGGGTTCAGATCCGGGACGGGCCGCTACCTGCTGACGGCCAGCGACGACAAGACGCTGCGAGTGTGGGACGTCGCCCACCAGCGCTGCCTCAAGACGCTCTACGCGCACCAGCACTTCGCCACCAGCCTCGGTGTGTATATGGGGTTCAGATCCGGGACGGGCCGCTACCTGCTGACGGCCAGCGACGACAAGACGCTGCGAGTGTGGGACGTCGCGCACCAGCGCTGCCTCAAGACGCTCTACGCGCACCAGCACTTCGCCACCAGCCTCGGTGTGTATATGGCGTTCAGATCCGGGACGGGGCGCTACCTGCTGACGGCCAGCGACGACAAGACGCTGCGAGTGTGGGACGTCGCCCACCAGCGCTGCCTCAAGACGCTCTACGCGCACCAGCACTTCGCCACCAGCCTCGGTGTGTATATGGCGTTCAGATCCGGGACGGGGCGCTACCTGCTGACGGCCAGCGACGACAAGACGCTGCGAGTGTGGGACGTCGCCCACCAGCGCTGCCTCAAGACGCTCTACGCGCACCAGCACTTCGCCACCAGCCTCGGTGTGTATATGGGGTTCAGATCCGGGACGGGGCGCTACCTGCTGACGGCCAGCGACGACAAGACGCTGCGAGTGTGGGACGTCGCCCACCAGCGCTGCCTCAAGACGCTCTACGCGCACCAGCACTTCGCCACCAGCCTCGGTGTGTATATGGCGTTCAGATCCGGGACGGGGCGCTACCTGCTGACGGCCAGCGACGACAAGACGCTGCGAGTGTGGGACGTCGCGCACCAGCGCTGCCTCAAGACGCTCTACGCGCACCAGCACTTCGCCACCAGCCTCGGTGTGTATATGGCGTTCAGATCCGGGACGGGGCGCTACCTGCTGACGGCCAGCGACGACAAGACGCTGCGAGTGTGGGACGTCGCGCACCAGCGCTGCCTCAAGACGCTCTACGCGCACCAGCACTTCGCCACCAGCCTCGGTGTGTATATGGCGTTCAGATCCGGGACGGGGCGCTACCTGCTGACGGCCAGCGACGACAAGACGCTGCGAGTGTGGGACGTCGCGCACCAGCGCTGCCTCAAGACGCTCTACGCGCACCAGCACTTCGCCACCAGCCTCGGTGTGTATATGGGGCTCAGATCCGGGACGGGGCGCTACCTGCTGACGGCCAGCGACGACAAGACGCTGCGAGTGTGGGACGTCGCCCACCAGCGCTGCCTCAAGACGCTCTACGCGCACCAGCACTTCGCCACCAGCCTCGGTGTGTATATGGGGTTGCAAAAGTTTCTTTTCGACCCCGGGCGGCAACCACATACGCTACGCTACCGCTCTAGTACATTACTATAGAGGCCGGGACGAAAGGGTTTGCCGGCTGACGACATATATTATACGTACAGATAGGTCTGAGGCAGGCAACCCCATATTTCCGGCCGAGGTTTGTATAGTGCAAACATGCAATGAAATATTAAACAACAAAAACATTGAAGTTTTTTTTATATGCCTAGTGGCAGAATGTCATGATGCCTGTGCCACAAATTTATGTGGAATGGAATTAAAAAAGAGCACTTTGCCGGCCTAGGCCAACAAGATTTGCATTAAATTCCATTAACTACCTCTTATTCTAGTCGCACATGAAACGTCATACTTCGCAGCTTATTATAACGAACATAACAACAATATTTTCATTGCATGTTTGAGAAAAAACTTTTTTATGCCACTTCTAAAGTAAAGCAATTTCTTTCAACGCGCCCTCTTTATATAAAAAATAAGCCAATAAATATTTCAATAAAAACACACTCGTTAATCAATCTCAGGGCACAATGATCCAAGAATTACACGAATCACATCGTTGTCATTCTATCACACATCTTTTAATTTAACTTAATTTTTCGCCCATCACAAAATAAGAATTTAATAATATTCTTTTTATTAATACGTTTTATGTAAATTAATTCTAAATGACTCGTTTATTTGTTTCAGATTTCCACAGGAGCTTGCCATACGTGATATCGGGCAGCGTTGATCAAACCGTCAAAGTTTGGGAGTGTCGCTAGGAGCGTTGCCATTTTAGTAACTTTAACTCACCGATGATATCTTTATCATTATTTTTTCACATTAAATAGCCACAATGAGAGCAATGTGTATTGCGATTTTAATGGTTAAATCATTTTAGAACGGAGAAATAGTTTTGATAATTTATTGATAATGTTTCTTCCTTCTGCTCATTGTGGACCGTTCTCGAATGCTTGACGATGCTATGTCTCCTCTTTATGTCTTCATCAGATCCTCTTTAATGTTAAACTGTGGATTCTCACATTCCATTAAATTATAATGGCTCATAGTAGTTGTAAGTGAATTTGGTATCTCCCAAGTGATAAGCAGAAATCCATGTACAGTCAGATGCTAAAATATGTACGTTATTAATTCACTCTACCTAATATGAATACATGGTTCTATAAAAGCCGTCGAAACTCAGATGTTTTTATATTTTACAAATCTTAATCCACCTTGAACGCTCAAAATTTGTTTGACATATACTCTATAGTTCGAATCAGTGTCGACGTGTTTTGAGTGTGTTAGTTGTTAGTAGTGTATATATTTTGACAGTTGAGTGTACTTTAAAATATCGATGTAGCATTTGTCATGCGGCCGACAGGAACGACGGAGTGAGGAGTAAAAGCTGTGTTATAATTTAACATTTCATTATTCTACGTTTTATTTTATAGTTATGGTTTATTCATAAGATTTGTTTAGATATAAATTTTATTTGGTATTAATAGTTAATTTCTTACGTGTCCACTAGAGAAAAATATTTGTACCTTGATTTGTTTTATGGTAATTTAGTTTACAAAATTTTTGATATTGTTGATTATTCATGACAATCGTCCGGATGGTTGGTTGCATGCGAGCCCGGGGCGGCCCGACTGCCCCCGAAGGCGGAGCGCCCAGGAGGGTGCTCGGGGTAGCCCACATTGTACATACGCTTCGTGTCAGTCTCTGCTCGATCCACTCTCATTGTGTTTGTTCGCTGCCAGTGCCAACAGCATTAATGGAAGTCTCAGGGGACTCAAAACTTAATTCATACATTAGATACGTGTTTGGTTGGGTGTTGTGGGCGCTTTTTATTTGCAGTTTGTAGGGACTTATTTTAAGTTTTGGAAATTCAAAACTTTAACTATAAGTTAGAGTGTTATATTTTAAAGTTTTAATTATTTATTATTAAAGGTTAATAAATCTTCAGTGTATGCTGTCTTGAAAGGTTTTTTTACGCAGAATTGCTAGATGACAACTTAGTTCAAAACTATGCAATCGCTTACATCGACGCGTTACTATATAGATCATCCATAATTCATGATTCGAGTCTACAACGTTTAAAGCGTGTGATATCCATTAGTAATTCGTGTTATCATTTCAATCTGATTGAGGTAGCTAGATGCAAAGATAATATTTAATGAGATCTATTCAGTTTGATACAGTAGTTATTATTTATTGCTATTTTGAGGATTTCAATGGGTTTGTATACCCTATATTTTTACTAGGCATTAGAAGTAGTTGTAGGTGAGTATAGTCATACTTTTAGACGCTTTACCGTGTTGACGCCTATCGGAGCCCGTGTACATTGCTTGGGTCGGATACTTAGTGACGTTGAAATTATCTGAGATGAATAAATTTACTCAAAAAATATACGTTCTCATACCGACATTGAACTTTATTAAAATCCACATTGTAATGATACTTATTCGTAAATTATGTTCATCTCAGCTCAGTCATTTCAACTAAAACCGGTCTTGCGAAAATAGATTACCGAAAAGCGACGAACCCCATCTCTGTCGCTTTTTGTTTGATTTGATAACTTTCGTCTGTGACTTGGCGACTATCCATTTATTCTATAGAACTGAGATGTTACATACTCCTACTTTCAGTTTAATAAAATAAATGCTATGTTCTTAACAGTACAGTTTGTCCTGTAAATGTTGTACTATTATACCGCGTGCTGACATCATTTTGAACTGTGCTGGGTCACAGACGTGATACCTATACTTAAACATTGAGATTATATTAGCGTGCAAGGGTGTACAGCACCTGCAGTTAAGCTATAATGGAACGTATATATCATAGCCATTCGCTTACTCAATGTGAAATCGTAAATACATGGTGATAGCATCTTAATTGATTTAAAGCTTGCAAAACTACATTTATGTACAATTTATCAAGTAAATTATCTGCACTCACATGAATATAATTGTTATAAATGCTTACCGTAAGAATAATATATGTATACCAATTATCATCATACAAAATTCTCCGATTACCTAGAGAGACTACTGACGTAGGTACCCCAAAATACTACCATAATATGAGAATTTTGTATTTACGCAGTAATCCTGTATTTTGTCTAAATTTATAAATAGAAAATAATTACCAAAATTGTAATAGAATTTGGTTTAAATATTGTGTAAATAAAACAATTAAATTATAATAGTGTCTTATTGTTTTCGAAGGTACCCAAGTGAATCCGTTTGCCAAAAATAATCACAGGCAAAGATATTTCAAGTCAGCGTAAAAAATGCTACGCATATGAAAAATTAAGTCGGCATTGTCTGTAAAGTTTTTCGAACCCTTCATAATACCTAGAGTATATATACATTACATAGTAATTTTTATTTCTATTGCTGACTGCACAAAACAGAAAAAACAGTAGAAGCGTAATGTAAGCGCAGCGCGTGTGGCAATAGTAAGCAACGCAAGGCTTACCTGCACAAAAGTTAACCACAGTAGGCCGTCAGTTCTCTAAGCGCGCTCACGTGAGATCGTTTTCGAATAAATCCGAAAAAGAATGTGCAAATATGCCTTTTTGTGCCGTTTTGGGATGTAAAAGTAACAGCCAGAAGTCAAACCTCACCAATGAAGGTATTTCATACCACCGGAAATTCTTAATTTGTTAATATTTTAATATTTTCTAAAATATTTCGTCTCCCGCAAGATGTTTGTACTACACTAAAGAAGAAACAACTTTATGTGCCAATAATAAGGTCGTTTTTTATTTGGCATGAAACTATGGAAATTTCTAGAATTTCGGAACGATAGGCTGAGTAGCGGCCAATGCGAGGAAAGGGCCCAAAAAGGTATCGATATCGATATTTTATTTCGTTGATATACCTACATTAGTTGTCTTGAGCCGATTAAGTGAAAAAAATTTAAACATGTTCTCTATAATCTTTATTTATTTAATCGGGTTTCCGACTGTCATCGTCATCATCATCATCATCTCAACCATTTGCTGCCAGCTGCTGAGCGTAGGCCTACGTATCATCATATTGTAATATTGTGGATATTAAGGTTTCGTGGCCAAATCATAAATTCGCCATGTCCGCCCGACTGTCATCGTCATCATCATCATCATCTCAACCTTTTGCTGCCAGCTGCTGAGCGTAGGCCTGCAATCTGCATGTCATCCAATTATAATATTGTGGATATTAGGGTTTCGTTGCCAAATCATAGTTTCGCTATGTCCACCCGACTGTCATTGTCATCATTATCATCATCACCTAAGGCCTTACCTACTGCTTAGTATAGATCCCCACATCCTCATATTATAATATTGTGAATGTGAAGGTTCTATTGTCAAATTATAGTTTCGCCATGTCTGCCCGACTATCATCGTCATCATCATCATCATCATCATCTCAGCCTTTTGCTGCTAGCTGCTGAGTGTAGGTCTGCTTATCATAATATTATAATATTGTAGATATTAAGGTTTCGTTGCCAAATCATAGTTTCATCATGTCCGCCCGAATGTCATCATCATCATCTCAGCCTTACTTACTGTGAGCATGAGCATATCCTAATATTATAATATTATGGGTGTGAATTTTAAGGTGCCGTTCTCAAATTATCGTTATCATTGTCTGTCCGACTGTCCATCTGTCTGTTCTTAATTATTCAAAAGGTTATGAATTCATTATTTGTTATATATTATTATTATATTTGTTATTATATTTGTTTAATTTAAAAATACTCCGCTATCTAAAATTATATCATATAAAAGTGCTCCTTTCAATGTCAAAGTGATAACTTACCAACCACCATTAATTTTAGTTACACCCTGGGTAAATATGAGTTCCGTAAAAACCAAAGTAGAGAACCAAAGATATAGTAGTCTTGGCTGAGACCTTGGAGGACTTAAGTACTATGCTATACTAAGTACGAGCGAGTTGGTCTTAGGATGAACATGGATAAGACTAAAATCATGTCAAATTCCCATGTAGCACCAACTCCCGTAATAATCGGAGACTTTACACTCGAAGTTGTAGACGAATATATACAGTGTGTGGCCTACAACCGGGGTGAAAATTTAAACGGTGCATTAACCCATTCAATGCCGAAGACGCGAATTCGCGTCCTATGTATGCGTAAACGTGATGCCGAGGACGCAAATTCGCGTCCTCGAGTTATTTCTTTTTTTTTGCTAGAAATCAACTGTACTTAAAAGCTGATACCAAAATGTTATTTTATTTATAGAGGATAATATTATACCGTCGCTGGTTTCTGGATTCAATGCATTTGTAATTTTCATAATTCTTATCTCGGATGCCGAAGACGCGAATTCGCGTCCTGTGTATGCGTAAACAAGATGCCGAGGACGTGAATTAGCGTCCTTCAAGTGTGAAATAACCTAATGCCGCAGACGCGAATTCGCGTCCTTGAAGTGTGATAATATAACCTAATGCCGCGGACGCGAATTCGCGTCCATTGAAATGTTAACGTGATGCCGTGGACGCGAATTCGCGTCGTCGCGTAGAAGGCGGCGGCGCTGCGTGATAATTAAAAATATGGGGCGTCAGCAATGAATGGGTTTTAAAAGCTGATACCAAAATGTTATTTTATTTATGGAGGATAATATTATACCGTCGCTGGTTTCTGGATTCAATGCATTTGTAATTTTCGAAGACGCGAATTCGCGTCCTGTGTATGCGTAAACAAGATGCCGAGGACGCGAATTAGCGTCCTTCAAGTGTGAAATAACCTAATGCCGCAGACGCGAATTCGCGTCCTTGAAGTGTGATAATATAACCTAATGCCGCGGACGCGAATTCGCGTCCATTGAAATGTTAACGTGATGCCGTGGACGCGAATTCGCGTCGTCGCGTAGAAGGCGGCGGCGCTGCGTGATAATTAAAAATATGGGGCGTCAGCAATGAATGGGTTAATAAGCTGATCAACAATCATTTCCACATATTGGTAATTTTTTGTTCATGTATTTTTCATTATTATGGGTTCATTTACTTGAATCAAAAGTTATCAACAACATATCATTTTTGAATCATTGAAAAAAGTACAATTTTTTTTTAATACCGTAACAAAATAGTGTAAAAATAAAAACAAAAATATTGTTATGACTTTGTACCTGGTATACTATCAAGATGTTTTGCGACTGACAAGCTACGACATCGTGATGCCAAGATCCAGTACTAAAGATTCATAGCTTTGAATGACAATATCTCCGAACTTAACCACTTTGAAACACCGGGACCTTTACAGGATTATTGCCGATAGTCTAAGGAGTCACTCATTTCATTTTTCTCCCGTGTTAAAGGCCACACACTGTATACCTAGGACAAACTATCCAGTTAGGTAGGTCCAACTTCGAGAAAGAGGTCAATCGTCGAATCCGACTCGGTTGGGCAGCGTTCGGGAAGCTACGACACATATTTTCGTCCAATATTCCGCAGTGTTTGAAGACGAAAGTCTTTGATCAGTGTGTGTTGCCAGTGATGACATACGGTATTGAAACGTGGCCGCTTACAATGGGCCTCATAAGAAGGCTCAAAGTCACCCAAAGGGCAATGGAGAGGGCTATGCTAGGAGTCTCTCTGCGTGATCGGATTAAAAATGAGACCATCCGCAGCAGAACCAAAGTAACCGAAATAGCTCTCCGAATCGCTAAACTGAAGTGGCAGTGGGCCGGGCACTTTGCGCGTAGAACCGATGGCCCTTGGGGCGGGAAGATTCTTGAGTGGCGGCCACGTACCGGAAGGCGTAGCTTGGGTAGGCCCACCACAAGGTGGACTGATGACCTGGTGAAGGTCGCAGGAGTCCGCTGGATGCGGGTGGCGCAGGACCGGTCATTGTGGCAATCTTTGGGGGAGGCCTATGTTCCGCAGTGGATGTCTTTCGGCTGATATGATGATGATGATGAAAAACCAAAGCAAATCGAAGAAATGTACTTTTTCGTCACACTTGCTTTGTAAGCGCCCCAGTTAGGCGAGTTATAGAAAAGTTGGTACGTCATTTAACAATATTGTGTCTTTAAACATTTTTTTTTGCTTAGAAGTGTGATGAAAAACATTGTATGCATCACGGTCGGTAAGCGGAATACTAACTCGAGTCATTAAAATCTAACACTCTAGTTAGTAATACCGTAATTACCTCCCTAGACGCCCAATGTAGTATTACTTCATATATATATAATTATATATATTTTATCGATATAATACCGACTCTTGCACAGCACTATGACGCTCGTTAGCCATAACGTGCAAAAAGCAGCCTATCTCTGTTACTCTTGGGAAATGCCACGTATGTGGGAGAGAGAACAAGGATTCGCCATCTATTGGGGAGTTGCTGAACTATTGAGTTTTAGTTATAAACAGAATTATGCTACTCGACGCTAGATGGCAACACTCTCTTTGCAAGTTAGTAGTAGCAAGCGAAACGTCGTAAGTAATAAAACGAGTAGCATAATTTTGCTTTTGTCGCATTCGAAATAAAGTTTATTTTTGTATAAGATTTTATAACCAATAAGCTTTCAGATACTTCTGTGTGCATGGTTGTGCCAGTGTGAGTGAGGCGACACAGTGGCGTATCTAGGGGGGGGCAGGGGGGGCTCGTGCCCCGGGCGCCGAATCAGAGGGGGCGCCAAATCGGCCAAAATTTTTGATATACTTTTGCATAATTTATACATAAGAAAAATGAAAATTCATAAAATGGACATTTTCCCCGGGCATCAAATTAGGAGGGGCGCCAAATTGGCAAAATATTTTGATTTTATTGTGCATAATTTACATATGAATAAAATCTGTAGGCACGCATAAATTTTAGAAAGGTATTTTGCCCGGGCGCCAAATTAGGGTGGGCGTCAAATCGGTCAACATTTTTTATTTCCTTGCGCATAATCAACACATAAAAAAAAAATTATGCGTGATTTAAAAAAAATGCTAGAGTGGTACATTTTCCACGGGCGCAATATCAGGGGGGGGGGGGGGGGCTCCAACCAGCCAAAAAATTTTATTTACTTATTTACACATAAAGAAATCAAATTAGGGTGCGGTGGGCGCCAAATCGGCCAACATTTTTGATTTCCTTGTGTATAATCAACACATAAAGAAAATCTTTATGCGTAATAAAAAAAATGCTAGATTGGTATATTTTCCACGGGCGAAATATCAGGGGGGGCTCCAAACCAGCCAAATTTTTTTATTTCCATATGCGTAATTTACACATACCTAAAGAAATCAAAAATGTTTACTTATGCCTTAATTCACAAAATGCTAGAAAGGTCAATTTTAAAACTTTATTTCAGAAAGTCCGTTCTGTATTTTTTTTTGTAGTTTTCTTTAGATTTAATTTTTTTTTCCCTTTACCGCGTAATGCCTTATTTGCAGAATTTTTAATACCAAAAGTATGGAAACAAGTTTATATCCCCTACATGTACATATTGTACATGTAGTACTTATTAGCTTCGAACAAAGGCTATATCACACTTTCCTTGCAGTAGAGTTCATACTTATAGATTAGTACTTACCACTTGCATGCATTTCGCCCATGTTAACTGTACCACTTAATATAATTATTGTAAATCTTTTAACTTTAGCATATATGTTATTTTTTTTTGTTTTGAAATGTTGAACTCTCAATTCTATTAGTGAAATCTCTTACCTCGGTTTCCAAGATACAGGCTGTGCCTAGTTTGGGCCCGATGGATATTGTTATGTCAATGTTAATATTAACTATGTTCAAATTATTTTTGTGAACCGAAATCATTGTATACTTTTTCTGATTAAACATTTTATTTATTTATTTATATGCGGACTTTCATACATTTGCGACCTTTGATTGTAGGGGATGGATTTTTTTTATGGTAAGCACCCCTAATGGCGTCTATTATTTTGACCCATGTTTCAGCCTCTTATGTTTGACAGTTTCTGACTTATGTCACTTATACGGTTTTCAGAAAATAACGTTTTTAGGGTTCCGTAGCCAAATAGGCAAAAACGGAACCCTTATAGTTTCGCCATGTCCGTCTGTCCGCAGCATAGCTCAGTGGCCGTTAATACTAGAAATCTGCAATTTGATACAGGTATACGTATTAATCATGCCAACAAAGTGGTACATACAATAAAAAGTAGAATTTTTTTTTTCGGGAACGTCCCCAATTGGTGAAGTGGAGACGTTTTTGTTAGTTGTTGTAATTGTATAGTGTGGGTTATCATTGAATAGGTCTCTTAAAAATAATAAGGGTCTTGAGAGAAAGTTTTTTTCTAAAGTGAATATTTTCGTGATGATGAATCATGATCAATTACTGTGCTTATAGAATAATTTAAAATAAAACTATTTTGAACATAATCGGCTCAGCCGTTTTTGAATAACTACGTAACCCTACACTGAGCATGGCCCAACATGCTCTTGGCTGGTTTTTTCTTATTAACTACCCACATACTTTTTTTAATTATTAGTCCGTATTTTATTAACTAAGACCCATTTTTACAGAAAATATTAATATCACTTGTTTAAATAAAAGAAGGAAACAAAAGGAATCTCATACCTAAAAACTACTACTAATTTCTAAATTAGTTTTCTTATCAATCATTCACGTTAGTTGTATATAGATAAAATCACTGCTGGCCATCTAAATATACACAGACATTGTAGTTGAGGTAACAAACATAAAAAAAGATATAGTCGAAATGAGAACCTCCTCCTTTTTTGAAGTCGGGTGAAAATCAACTTTTTTTTCTGCCTAGTAGGTTGAATTTTGGAAAATATTACGGATTCCTAAAAGTAAGCCTTTTAAGTGATCCGTATGAACTAGGAACCCTTTAAGTTCAGTTAGGGGGGGGGGGGGCGCAAATTTGGCGCCTGCCCCGGGCGCCGTTTACCCTAGCTACGCCCCTGAGGCGACATCGGTTCTCTCGAGAATCGGGGTATAAGCCGCTTCTACGTTATTTTTTGTTCTGTGGCTGACTGTGCCCGAAAATTAAATCAATATGCAAATTTACAGATTCTCTCTGTGTACCAAAGTAAAGGTGCGTTTAAACCAAAAGAGCATTCGCTGTTCTAGCGCCAGTTCTACGAAATCAACCAATCACGTTTTGTGTACCGATCGAATTTCGTAGAGTGGGAGGTTAGAACAGCGAATGCTCTTTTAGTTTAAACGCACCTTAAGCTAATTTCAGAATTAAGGACTCCAAGAAACTTACAAATTTCCGTTTAGCACGTGTCTCGTACGTGGTTTTTCAGTACAGCTACATGGCCCTCAGAAGTTTCGACCTGACAAGAAATGAACCATTTCTAAAAAAGGCTTTTTCCCGGACGAGTGTTGGTGACTATAAAACACGAGCGAAGTGAGTTTACAATGCATTATGCGAGGAGAACCAGACTATCTCGTCAGTACCAACCAACCCGTGCGGAAAATAAGACTTTCTGTGCGTAAGTTTACCCTTAAGGGAGCACTTTTCTGAGCATATGCATTGTAAACCATATATTCAAAAGTATACTGAATGGGAATAATTTTATTCTATTTTTTAAACGATGACGGTGGCAAACAAACATTCGGCCGGTCTAAGGGTTAGCGTTGCATATCGGCGTAACGGTCACTTATAAATTTTTAGCACTTGTCTTTTTTCAGTCCAACAAACCTTTAATCATTTTCATTCTAACCTTTAATTTTCAAAAAATATGATTGTATATATTTATTGTCGTATTATGACATAATTATTATAATTATAAAATAACATTCCTGAAACTCGAAGTAACATAAACCACAGATAAAGTATATATAAACGACATAAACCTTTGTATGGTGATGTTGGTACTGCAACTTTCCATTACCGATTCAAAAGTATGATGTGCACGTGTATGCACTATGTACCATAGACAACTCGAGTTATGTCACGAAATGTCAACCTATAATAAACGTCATTTTCGTTCGATCAGCGGTTGGAATGGTACCTATAGAACGCTTGATCGGAATTTCTCGAATTTTATGTGAATAATCAATTACCTAGATTCTTTGAACACTGCAATCATGGATGTAGAAGAGTGTCTCAAAGAGTGGGAGGACCTAGTAACGGATTACAAGCGTTTGGAGGTATGTATATTCATGATTAAAATATGAAAACATAAATCGTATAGCATACTGTCTCCGGATGTTTGACCAGCTTTTCAATTTTCAAAGCAATTACATTAAGTCGTGGGGTTGTGTAGGTTGAAGTGGGTGTGCTATGATCTTATCGAAATAGTTTCAATGCGGAGTTATTAATATTGAAAGACTTCCTTCGAAAGTAAATATTAAAAAAAAAAATAATTCAAGGACCTTTGATCCCTAGTAATGTTTCAAAACAATAATTAATTGCGCATATACTAGTCCTCCAGAATCTAAAATAATTTAGAGTTTCCATCAAAAAATTAAAGGACTAAAACTTGTTTCCACACCCTAAATCCCTGGATTTAAAATGTTCTTTAAAACCGGCTTTGACCTTGTCCGCAAAATTATAAGTATTTGTTACAATACATAAATCTAAAAGACACAAGGCTTAATAGGTTTTCTTTTCATTTTATAGCCTATAAACATAAAACAATAGCTTAATTTTATTTTCAGTCTATCAACAAAGATTATGCAGCAAAACTAGAAGAAGTAGGTGAATTGCAGGCATCATGCATGAAGGAACTGAACCACCAGAGATATCGCATGTCCGTTATCACAGGAGCACTCAAAAGGTCAGATCTATCATCACTAATGATAGTGATTTACATTCAGTTTACGCAGATTACTAACAAGATATTGTGATTAGGTATGGCTAACATTCCATAATACGGTTCGACAGTAGAAAACAAATAGAATGTAAACAAATATGGCTAACATTCCTTACGATTTGACATCTTTGACACATGTTTGAAGTTATATTTTTAAGTTAATACTAATAAATATCAATAATTTTAACTAAATATATATAATTATGTGAACTCAAGGTTTAAGGTTTTAAGAAGATTGTGTTCTAAAAGTGCATAATTATGAAGTAATGAAAGTTTTTAGGTTTGTTTACATTTTTTTTTTCTACTGACAAACCGTATACAGTATTTGGTACATATAACATTATGTTCATACATTCTATTTATAAGATTTTTGAAAATTTAACAACACTACAATCAACATGCTTTTTATTAGTTTATAAAGTGTAATATATCAATGTGTGCCCTACACAAGCCAAAGGAAAGCCATAGTATTTTTATTGTATAGTTTGTTGTATTGTATGTGATGCTCATTTATGGAAAAAGCACTGTATGGTAGTAAGCATTATACAAAGGTAAACAAGTATGCTATATTATTATTTTGTTACATTTGCTAGTAATGATTGATAACATTAACTTAAACAATAACTGACACTTCACTAACATTAACTTTAAACCTACTTAAATGTAATAATAAATGTCATATTTTTGGAAGCCTAGTCCACTTGAAGAGCTTATTATAATACACATTATTATCACAGTTCATGTTATCAGCAATATCACTGTTAACAGGTACTATACACCTAAATGTGCTTAATTTCTAAATCCAATTATTTTATCAGATAAGGATTGGTGATAATTTTACGGTGAAATACACTAACAACATATAGGTATAATGATAATAGCAACAGGACAAATTGGTGTTTGAGGACCAAATTCCACTAAGTATATATTAATTTAATATCAAGAGAAGAGCTCCTTCAAAATCTTTACAGATGTAGTGAGAAATGACTTGCCTTCGGAAACGTTCGTCAACGTCATGC